>JAUPMG010268588.1:3286-19611 GCA_031762675.1 Pachysandra terminalis
AGAATAATAAAGTCAATACTTTCGAACTAATCTTGGGAAAGGCATTATGAACACCTCTGAGTCCTTTGAAAAGGGATGTGATTTCAGGTGGACAAAGAAGTAGGATTTGGTGTGGGTCCTATTGGTGTGGGTGACTCTACTAGAACAGAGCTTTGGGCTCTGATTGCAGGTTTAAGGGAGGCTAGGAGGACGAACATAGAGACAGTAGGGTGGAGGGGGACTCATTCTCTGTGATATCCTAGATGTCGAAGTCTGACCACTATCCTTGGCGATTTGCACATCTGGTTATTTTAGCAAGGCATCATACTCGGGAGGAGAATGTTTTTTGGCCATGTTCCTAGTTCGGCAAACTCAGCAGCTGATTCTTGGGCCAGAAGAGGAGTACTTAGGGATTCTTTTATGGCGGGTGTACCAGTAGAGGACAGTTTGGAGATTTTAGGATGAGTAGGGCTTTGGGAGTATGAGGCCATAGGAATCTACTTCTGTAGTCTTTTTTTTTTGTTTTGTTTTGCTTTGTTTCAGCTTATGATCACACTCCGTGATCATTGTACTTTAATATTCTTGATGATTAATGAAATTGTTGTTAATTATGAAAAAAAAAAGTAGGAATTGGTTTGAGAATGACTTCTTGTATGATGATTATGGTTTTAAGTTTAGGCAAAACCAACATGGTTTCAAGATTTGGCCAAAACAGATATGTAATCCATTTTGGCAGACTGATCAGATACCGGAGCTCGTTATCGCTAATACTTCAAAAGCATACTCAGATTTCTCAATGTCTCGGCTAATACTCAGTTTTAGCAGGCTCCGAAACCAAAAGTTAAACCATGGTAGAGTTGTCACTGAGCCAAGACGGGATTAGCTCGCATGATCTGAGATTCATTTAGTTCAATAATTAGGCTCGCAAGCCTAACTACAAGGGTATAGAAGAATGTAACAGTTATATGTTCACCACCTTGACACATTCTATAGACTGACTACAGCCACTACATGATAATTCGTGTTGTGCAAGGAAATAAAACACAGAAGAGAACCCAAAAGTTTTTGTTATGCAAGATCACCTCAAGGCACAACTGAACAGTTGGGGTTTGAAAAAAAAGTAGAGGAAGGGTAGTAGGAGTTCCATACTGTGGAACCTGTGTCCGGCAGCCATTACGTGGTCGATATGGAGCGAAAGAAATCAGAGAATTTTCAAAGGACAGGAAAAGGAAACTCAAGATAATTGGCAATATTGTTTCTTTACTATTTTGTTGGATTGTCAACTTTTCAGAATTTGGGGGGTGTAACTTTAGTAAGTTTGATAGGCACTAGGGTCGGAAATGGGATGTTCTTGACTAGTCTTCTTATATAGTTTTGGTTGTCACATACACACTGTATAATATTCTTTTCTGTAAAATTTCGGCCTTTGGGCCATTTTAATATAATTAATACCTTTATTGATCAAAAAAAGAATAGTACTTCACCTGTCTAGAATAATTTACAGATAATAGAGAAGATAAGGTCTATCATTGTTGCAAAAGACCTGCAGCAACACCGATCGAGGAATGCAAGGGAAAAGTTTTGTTAGAAAATGGGAATTTTTTTTTTTCCGATAATTAACAGCACTTTATTAATCATCAGAAGAAATTACAAATATCCAAAAGATCAAAATCCAAACAAACCATCTACATGCAAAAAACAGAAGAAAAAAAACACACTGTACAAAAACCTAAAAGCAGAACGTTATGGGATACATATCATATTCTAACTAAGACCCCATCAAAATCCACACCCGCCACTAGGGAATTCCTCTCCACTCCTCCTCTAGCCAAAGTATCTGCAACGCAATTTGCTGAACGCGGAATATGGTGAAAAGAAATCCTCAGTCCACGGCACAAATGTTTAGCACGACGAATAGGGTGAACAAAACGCCAAGGAGGCAGGCTACCCTCATTCATCTAAGAAATAACAAAGAAGGAATCCCTTCGACGATCAAATTAGCCAGATTCAATTTCCTTGCCTCCTCCAAACCGACCACCAAAGCCCAAACCTTTGCCCTATTCGAGTCTCCCTCTCTAATAGGGCCCGAATATGCATGAACCACCTTCCCATCCGGATCTTTGAATACCCCACCAACCCCGGATCTCCCCGGGTTACCAAAAGAAGACCCATCAAAATTCATTTTAACAAAACCATCCTGCGGGGCTTACCACTTCTGGATCTTCCAAACGACCCGACGAAGAATAAAAAAGAGCGTCCCAATCTCTAACAATCGTATCCGTAGAGTACTCCCTAAACTTCGGCAAGATCGAAGCCCATGAAGCAACCGCATTCAACACCATGTCAATTATCGAAGAAAGACTGCTATCCACACCCTCAAATATCCGCCTATTCTGCTCCCCCCATATAATCCAGAAAGTAGCAAAAACCACCATATTCATCATAGTCTTCCCTCTCCCACCCATCTCATGGAACCCCCATTGCGCCAACATCAACGAGATCTTTCCAGGCATTACCCACTCCACTCCTAGTCTCTGAATGAAATATATCCCTACTCTCGTAACAAAATTGCAATGCAGAAAAAGATGATTGGCCGTCTCCCCCTGTTTCCTGCACACAAAACAAATATGTGGAGAAATAGCAAGATTACCTCTTCTCTTTTGCAACACATCACAAGTATTGATTCTGTATAAAATTGTTGTCCATACAAAAAGCCTAACTCCAGGAGGGACTCGTGGTTTCCACAATTTCGAAGGAACAAAAGGAACCGGACTCTGATTTTGCTCTTTATACAATACTTGAAAGACTTCGTTGAGAAAAGACCATTAGATTCAAGGGATCAAACTCTAACATCGGAAACTTCAAGATTGATGAAAAAATCTTTCACACCCTCCACAAGACTACCGAACACCCCAATTTCCTTCTAGAGACATGTAATTATGTTTTTTCTTTTCTTCTAATGCATTTCCCCTCTCATTTATTATACATTTCTTCTACACATTGATCAAACGTTTTCATTTCCCCAAAAAAAAGTGACCAACATTATTTAATTACGTATCATAACAATTCATAATTCATAAAATGATGTCCCAACTCCCAAGTGGATTTGATTGGAGATGATTGGGTGGGAGTGGAAGATATTGCCAACTTATTTAGATTGGAAGAGCTAGATAGGTCTGTTCTACGGTCGGTATGCCAGAGGCTGTGTCTAGATTCAGGAGTAGTCACGTCTATCCGGAGTACTCCTCTGGTAAGGGAGCTCCGTAATTTGGAATGGAGACTTCAGTATCATAGCATAGCCAAGTCCACTGATGCAAGGGTTTCGTCTAAGGTGGTTTAATAAGGATGATTAGTTGGAATATCAAAGGTCTAGAGGGAATGGTAAGAAGAGAGCCATAATGGAAGTTTGTCGGAAACATAAACCTTGGGTGGTCATTATTCAATAAACCAAGAAGCAATCCATTGGTAGAAGATTACTGAGAAGTTTGTGGGGGATCCAAAATAGGGGATCCCCCAAGAAGCAATCCATTGGGTATGTTTTCCAGCAGTTGGGGCTTCGAGGGGATTCTAATTATGTGGGACATTGATAAGGTTGAGGGCAATGAGGTAGAAATGGGTTCATTATGTGTTTCAGTTTCCTTCAAAAATTTAGAGGATGATTTTGTTTGGAAATTGTCTGGAGTGTATGATCCAAATCTATATAGAGAGGGGGAGGGTTTGGGAGGAGATTCGTGCTATTGCAGCCAATACTTTGCATCCTTGGTGTATATTTGGGGACTTTAATGTTATTAGATTTGGGAGGGAAAGGAATCTGGAGACTAGGTTATCTCAGAGTATGAGAAGGTTCTCCTCTCATATTCATGATCTTGCTTTGATTGATTACCCCTTATTTGGAGGTTAGTATACATGGTCTAATCTTCAAGAGAATAACCTTTGCAGCAGATTAGACAGATGTTTAGTTTCAATTGACTGGGATGCTCACTTTCCGCATATATCCCAAAAACTTTTACCTTCCTTGACCTTTGATCATTGACCAATTTTACTGTCTTCTAAGGTATGTCGATGTCGATTGGCATGTCGCCAGGTAGCATTGGCAACATGTCGCCGACATGGTGTAAAAAAAGGGGAAAAGTCTGTGTAAAAAAATTAAAAAATCTCCCCCATGTCCCCGACACGTCGCCGACATGGGGGAAATATCGAAAAAAATTTGAATTTTTCCCCCATGTCGCCGAAAGCATGGTAAAACGACTTATACCCTGGTTTCGTGAGCCCACCTCCGAAATGGCGACATGTCCCCCAACATGGGCAACATGTCACCGCCATTGTAAACACTGGGTACATAGTGGGGAGGATTTGACTGGGCGGGGTTCAAATTCATGAGATCCTTGCAATTTCTGAAAGGTAAAATTGAAGTGTGGAATCAAGATTCGTTTGGTGATATCCCTAGGCACAAAAAAATCTGTGCGAGGAAATTTTGGAGATTGATCAATGGGAGCAAATTAGGACATTGTCTGAGGAGGAGAGAGTGAGAAGGAGGTCTAAAAGAGAAGAATTAGACACTATTTTGAAAAAGGAGGAGATTAGTTGGAGGCAAAGAGGGGGTGGGAATACTCAGTTCTTTCATAAAATGGCTAATGGGAGGGTGAAAATGAATAATATTGATAGTCTGTTGGTTAATGGGATAAGGGGAGGATATGGAAGGTATCTCTAGGCCTTCAATGAATTTTTATACCAGTCTATATTCATCGGAGTAGGACCTCATTTTTCATCTTAGGAATGCTCCAAGAGAGGTAATGTCTGATCAGCAAGCAGAGTGGTTAGAGAGAACTTTTGAGGAAGATGAGGTGAAGAGGGCGGTTATGGGCATGAACAGGGATAGCTCCTGGTCCGGATGGATTTACCATGGCATTCTATTAGGATTGTTGGGAGACAATCAAAGGGGAGTTAATGGAGGTGTTTAATGAGTCTTTTTTCATTGCAAAGAAATCGGGGCCAGTGAGCTCAAGGATTTTAGGCCGATTAGTTTGACTACTACCCTTTACAAGATTATTGCAAAAGTGTTGGCGGAGAGACTTGAAGGTGTAATTGGTGGTTTAGCGGCTCCCAATCAGTCAGCCTTATAGTAAGGAGGCAGATTTTGGACAATGTCTTGGTGAGGAATGAGATAGTGGAGGAAAGATCTAGGCGTGGTTTACAAGGTATTATGTGTAAATTGGATTGCGAGAAGGTTTATTCTAGGGTGGAATGGGGATTTATTGACTCGGTTTTGGTTTGGAAGGGGTTTGGTCATAGGTTGAGGAATTCGATTAGGGGTTGCATTTCTAGGGTATCCTTCTCTTTCTTGGTTAATGAGTGTTCATGGTCATTTTGTCTCTTCGCGAGGTCTCAAACAAGGGAATCCTCCTTCTCCCTTTCATTTTACTTTAGTTGGGGACATATTGAGTAAATTTCTCTATAAAGCGAAAAGTAGAGGTCTCATTAATGGGTTTTTGGTTGGTAGGGAGAAGGTATCAGTTTGTCATCTGCAGTATGCTGATAAAACTATTATATTTCTGGAAGCTACGGAGGATTAGGCATATTGGATCGTCTATTTTGAGATGGTTTCAGGTCTAAGAGTCTCTGGTTTTCATCTGGATCAGGTCAGATTACAGTAGATTGTTGATTATTTGGGGTACCGGGTTGTGGGTTTGCCAATCAAATATAGTGGTTTACCCTTGGGGGATAGTGCTAGATCTTTCCCTTTTTGGTCCCTTGTTTTGGAGAAGTTCGAGAAAAGATTAGCTACTTGGAAAAAGATTTATCTGTCTTTGGGTGGTCAGGTCACCCTCATTTAGTCAGTGTTAGCTAGCTTACCATTATACTTTCTCTCTATTTTTCGAGTCCCGGTGAGAGTAGACAAGGCTCTGGAGAAAATTCAAAGGGATTTTTTGTGGGAGGGGGAAGACCATAGGAAGGACCATTTGGTTAAGTGGGATCTTATTTGTAAAAACAAGGATACAGGTGGTCTAAACTTGGGTAATATTCTGGATCGTAACTCAGCTTTACTGGGAAAAGGGCTATGGCAGTTTAGCGTGGACAGAGGTGCTTTGTGGTACAAGGTTATTGCAAGCAAATAAAGAACACGTGAAAATGGTGGGGAAATTAATCAATCAGCAAGAATTTATTGTCATGGTCCTTGGAAGGCTATTTCTTCTTCCGCCTCCTCTTTTTATCCTTGTATTCGGTTTGGTGTGGGAAATGGGTCTCATACTCGTTTTTAGCACGATCTCTTGTGGGGTGACTATTTTTGGTGGTTAGTCATAGGGATGCAATCGTTTCTGATATTTCTTCATGGTCGTCCTCAAGTCTTGGTTGGAATCTCACTTTTTAGACAGAGGGAGCTGAGAGAATTGTCAAGTCTCGTTGATAGCCTTCAGCTTTTCTTTATTGACTCTTAGGCTAGGGATTACCAAGTTCGGTCCTTGGAACCCAATGGTGTGTTCTCTACTAAATCCTTCTTTCATTTCCTTGGTAGAGACATGAATCAGGGGCATATTTCTTTCACTCCTTCAAAGTTATGGAAACCCAAAATTCCTCCTCGAGTTAGATTGTTTGTATGGACTGTTTTGTTTTATCGGGTCAATGCCTATGATTTGCTACAAAAATGGAGAGGCAATCTAGCCATCTCTCCACATATTTGTTTCATGTGAAGTAACCAAGGGGTGTCTGTGGATCATTTATTTCAACACTACATAATTTCTAGAGGGGTCTAGATGTATTTCTTGCAGATGATGGGAGTGGATTGGGTGATGCCAGTGAGTATTGTGGCTTTCTTGGATCAGTATAAGTTTCGTGGTATGGGTAAGAGAGGTAACATTCTTGTTGAGTCTGTATTTTTCGTTATCCTTTAAGTTATTTGGGGAGAACGTAACAGACGTATTTTTTAGGATATACAGAGACCTTCATCTAGGCTTATCGATTCCATTGTGGGTTTGGTGTTTGGTTGGGCGGCGGTGAGACAGAAGTTTTGTGGTATCACCATGGACTTGATTATTAGGGGCTGGAGTGATTTGTTATTTACCTCACCGATTCGGGTTATGCAAAGGGTGGTCTGGAGATCCCCGGCTCGGGACTGTATTAAACTTAACTTCGATGGCTCCTCTATGAAGAACTGGTAGCTCTTGGATTGGGGGGGTGTCTTCAGGAACACGGATGGTGTGATTATCCATGTTTTCTCAGATCCTAATGGGGTTCGCAACTCCACCACTGCCGAGATTAGGGCCTTGATCACATTTTGTGATCTATGTATATTCCTGTATAGTCTTGTATCTCTTTTTGATGATTAATGAAATGCCGTTAGTTATCAAAAAAAAGTTGAACAAATCTAAATTCTTGATACATCTTGCTATACGTGTTGAACATCCAAATAGATATAGGTTTTAAACCCACCATTTCATGGATGCAACCTAGGAGATCTCCTAGGCCATGGAAGAATCCATCTAAATACTTCTACACCTAGCAGACCTCCAAGATGGGACCCATCAATTGGTGGATTGTAATCACTATCATAGACCAAAAAACGAACTCCCTACATTTGCCAATGTACTTTAACATTTCCATGAAACAACAAACGAATGCAAAATGCATAATATGGTGAAATTCATTCCAAAGACCCACAAATAAAAAACAATAGTTAGTGTCAACAATATCAGGATACCTAGGATATCTCCTAGATGAGCCCCATCAAGTTGTGGTTTGTAATCACTAACATAAGCTCATATAAAATGCAGGAGCTTCCTACATTTGTTAATCTATTTTAACGTTTCTTCAAAATTTAATAGTAGTGCAAGAATGCAAACACAGACTCTGGCAGAGCATTCCTAAGGCCAACAAATAAGGAATAATGGTGGGTGCTCCATTAAACACCAAATAGCACAAGTTAGTGAACATAGTGGGCAATTTAAACTAAACCGGACAGGCGGCTAAATGTGAACAAATGGATTACAAAAAAAAAAAAAAAAACAATAGTGACACAACCAATGGTTTGCAACAACAATATAAGGTGCAGACTATGACCCGAGGATAATCAAAAAATAATAGTCAACACCAACCTCCAATAGAGAATATTCCCGCATTATTGATTAGAACATGCAAAGGTCCTAAGCGTGCATTCCAAGTCTCTGAAAATCTTACAACAGAATCCAACGAGAGAAGATTGAGCTCCATCACCTTAACAAGTCACAAGTTTTGAGTATGTTAGTCACCATGCAAATAAAAGCTTGAATTGAACATAGATGATAGTAACCTTTTATCATATCACAAGAACCCATACAACATGACACCAAGCATCACATAAATTTAATTGAGGAGATCCTCATGTCAAGATTAACATGATAAGGCCACACTCACGCCACTGTTACTAAATGGAACTCCTAGTAGCTACTTCAAGGATGGCACATGATTGGTAAGATATACGCCTTGGAACCTAGGAACTATTGGCACAACAGTAGAGCACAAAATTATATAAGCAACAAGTCATTTATGGGATCTTATATAGAGTTTCCTCATCCAACTCTCTTAGTCTAAAGAAGTACGTCAAATCATGTTCCATTCCGTTAATTTCTTCCTAATAAGGTACTATCCATACAAGGAGATACGATTGATCATTCAATGTTTACACTGTTTTGTTGATTGCAAGATTCAGGGTCAGATCCTTCAGCTCTTTGGGTATTATTGGGTATGCAAACTCAATTCGTCATCACTTTCTACAATGGAGTCCCCCGTGTTTAGGGGAGAGGCGGATGTTTTGGAAGTTTCTCATGTTCCCCAATCTTACGGATAATCCAAGGAGAAGGATAAAGTTGATGTTTGATGATAGAAGAACTAGAACCGATGAGATTACGAAGAGGATTATGATCATGATGGCACATTGGACTTGTGGGTATGAGTTATTCAAAGACACTGTTGTTTCTAAGTCATTGAAGAATTGGAGATACATGGCTCTACCTTCTCCTATGGCCATGTGCCCCGGAGACCCTTCAGTTTGGATAGCTTCCAAGGAGGGGATCAGCAAGCAATTGTTTTTTATAAGTTGTGAATATATATATATATATATATATATAGGGAAAAACAGGTGAAGTACAGCAGCCACTGTTTTAGCGCATATATAAAACCAGTAAAGCAAAGAAAGGCAAAAAATAAAAAAGATAATAAGCCCATCAGGCAAGCAGCACAGGCCACGACACACCATCCAAGAATTAGAAGGCAAACGAATCCTCAAAAAAACCTAGTCCTGAAACATCTCCTGAGTTGACATCCTGGCAAACATAACCTCTCTACTCCTGCCTCTCCTCGCCAAGCACTCGGCCATCTGATTAGCCACTCTAGGCACCACATGAAAAGAAATATCCCAATCCCTCATCAATGACCAAACCAGATGAACCAAATGGGCCACCCTCCAACTGCACTGAGCATGATTCTCCAACCAAGCAACTAAATATGATGAGCCACACTCAATCACTAGCCTTTGATATCCCTGTGCTCTGTCGTATCTCAAACTAGCAATCAAAGACATCAACTATGTCCTCACTGCATTAGCCTCACCAATCGAACTGGAGAAAACAAAAATGGGACCATCCGCCTCATCTCTGAAGACGCCACCGATCCCCAAGGGGCCAAGAGAGACCAGAGTGAAGCCACCGAAATTCAGTTACTGGGAGCGCACCACGTACATTGAAATCGAGTACCAGTCTCTCACAATATCTAAAGCCACAAGACCAGAAAACTACCCCCTGATAGAAGCCCATGACGCCACCGCGGCCATAATCCCCTTAATCACACTCTCAGTCGATGACATCTTGTCCTGGAAAATCCGCAGGTTCCACTCCCTCCAAATATGCCAAAGAGTGGCCTAAAATACCATACGGTTTAAGATACTCCTCCTCCCCTATCAGATAAACCCAGGAAACTCCACTAATCAAACATCTGACAAATGCCCCCTGGCACCACCCAAAACCTCCCTATGCAGCGTAGGAAAAAACACCAAATCTCATATGCTATAGGTCAATGGATAAAAATATGACCAAGTGATTCCTCCCCACAACAAAAGAAGCACATGTGAGATGAAAGAGCCATAAACCTTCTCCTTCTTTGGAGCATGTCTGTTGTGTTAATCCGATAAAGCAAGGCAGTCCACGTGAACGCCCCGACTCTAAGAGGGACTGGGGGGCCAACAAAGATCAGGCCGAGAATGAGATTGGGGGACCGGAGCGATCCAGTCTAAAGAGACTAAAAAATGAACGACACAAGAAAACACCACTAGGATCCGGAGTCCAAACCCTTCAATTTGGTCTCTCCCTACTCACAAAAACCTCCCCAATAGACACAAAAAGAGAGCTCAGCTCATCACACTTTGCCTCCCTAACATTCCTACGAAGAGAAAGGTTCCAAACTAAACCTGAATCAGACCAAGAAAGAACATCACTGACTAAGGAAGACTAGAAAAGAAAATCTCTGAAGAGTCTAGGAAAACGGATGCAAAGGGGGATCTCCCCGACCCACAAATGCTGCCAAAAAAACACAGAGGATCCTTCCCCCACCAACCATCTAACCACAGACAAGAAAGAAGGAGCTAGTGCAACATGTCTCCACGGGCTTGCCGCAAAAAACCCCACGTTCAGCCTCAGGTTCCTACCATTCGACTGAATATTGTACTTGCTAACAATTACCTTGCACCACAAATGCTCTCTCTCATTAGTGAACCGCCACAGCCATTTGGCCAAGAGAACTAAATTTCTGACCACTGTATTGCCCAGGTTCAAGTCACCAAGCTCCCTATCCTTGCACACTAAGTCCCACTTAACCAAATGGTCCTTTTTAATCCCATTTCCTTCCCACAAAAACTTACGTTGTAGCTTCTTGATTTGAGAGGCCACCACTCTGGGCATCCTAAAAATCGACATATAATAAATAGGGAAATTGGCCAGAGATGCTTAAATTAAAGTAATTCTAGCTCCAAATGACAAATAGTTCCTCTTCTAGATGGCCAAGTGCTTCTCACTCCTCTCAATGACAAGGTCCCCAAAAACCAAGGATTTGGGTTTACCCCCCAAGGGCATCCCCAGGTAAGATAAAGGCCAAACACCTAGAACGCACCCAAAAGCGTCAACACACTGCACCAACACCTGTCCCCTGACATGAATCTCAGAGATAGTTGTCTTATCTAGATTTAACTTCATTCCCGAGACCATCTCAAAACCATGGTTCAAAATATCGTATCGAGGTAGCGTATTGGTCGGCCCGAAAACGGATACTTACCGAGTATCGACACGGATACGCATGGATACGCTGTAAAAATCATGGATACGGTAGATACACAAGGAAAACGATGGATACATAAACTAATACCTATTTTTATGCAAAGATAAGGTCAAAATATGCTAAATTAACATGTTTTTTATATGATACACATACACATACAACATTTATTAACTTAGAAGTCAACCGTTACGCGCGCTAGCGCATGAAAACTGAATAAAAACCTCAATAAAGTAATAATCTATCAAATAAACTAAAATAGCATTCGGTACACTAGCAGTGTACCGAATCATATCCTTTTGTTTTAGTTTTCAAGGGCTTCTTTAAGTTGTTTTGAACTTCAGTCTTCATTCTTCAAGTCGGTGAGGAGTCTAAGGACTGTGGAGAAGAAAGAAGAAGACGGTGAGGAGACGAAGAAGAAGAAGAGGAGTAGCCGCAGGCCCGCAGCAGCAACAGGCCAGGTACCCCTCCTCTCTCTCTCTCTCTCTCTCTCTCTCTCTCTCTCTCTCCTCTTCTGTGCTGTGAATCTGTTTTTTTTTTTGTTTTTAGTCTCTCTTTCTCTCTATCTCTCGCCTTTTCCCTCTGTTTTTTTTTTTTTAAAAACAATTACAGGTACCGACTGTATCATGCGATACAGTCGATACACTCGTATTTATCGCGCCGTATCAGTCGATACGGTTGATACAGCACATGTATCAACCGATACAGTGCATTTTTTAGCATATCGTATCCTACAAGTGAGTATCGTATCGAGACCCTTGATACATGATACCGGGCGATACGATACGATATTTTGAACCATGCTCAAAACACCGTAACAAACTCTTGACTCCCCTAACCTAGCCCACCTCAGCCTCAATAAATATAATCGTGTCATCCGCAAACTGAAGGTGAGAGACGCCCACCTCGTCCCCCGACCCGAAAACCTCTAAATAAAAAAGGGGACAAAGGATCCCCAAGTAAAATGAACCGAAAGGGGAGAAAGGATCCCACTGCCTAAGACTCCTGGAAGAAGATATAAAACCATGGACAAAACCATTCACCAAGAATGAGAAACACACGTTCCTAAGGCAGCCTGCTATCCATTTCCGCCACCTCACTCTGTGGCCCTTCCATTCTAGAATATGGTCTAAGAATTCCCACTCAACCCTATCATATGCCTTCTCCATATCCAATTTCACAACCAAACCAGGAATCCCAAGCCTAAACCTCTCCTTAACACATTTTGTAGCCACCAATATGCTATCTGTAATTTGTCACCCCACCACAAATACTTTTGTGGTGGTTTCATTCGGGTGGGGGAAGATGCTAGGAAGGGTTGTCGTTTTGACGAGATTCATATGCTGGTCAAGGAAGTGAACCCGTTTAAGATTCCTGGGTTGAATGAGGTGAGATTGGGTCGCAAAGCGTTTTTGCTGAAGATTGTTGAACAATCGGGTTTCCATCTTGAGGTGATGGATAAGCCTGTGCAGATTGCAGGTTGTTGCTCGGTCGAAGAAGACGATGACATGTTGTTGGAGGCAACACGTGGCGTGTCTGTAGTGGGTGGGGGATTGCAGAGGTTGGTGGGGCCCGCTGCAGTCATGGTTGATTCAGGGAGTGGGACTTGTGCTTCCTCTCTATTGGAGCCTCTGGGGAATACGGTATCTTCGCCTACCTCCCTCGCGTAGGCTCGTGCAAATGAGTTTTCAAATTCTCAGGCTTCTCCCGCACACGAGGACGAGCCTAATGTTTTTGGGCCCAAGCAAAGGAGATTGCGAGCTCGCGATAGCAGGCCCACATTGTCGCGACACTCAAGCAGCCATAGTGGGGCCCGTATTTGAAGATGGTCGCGCTCCCGTTCGCGTAGCCCATGTTCTGGGCCAAGACGCGCATTTTCTTGTGGCCACATGAGCATTTTCCTTGTGTTTGACATGGCCAGCCCTCCTTTGGTCCTTCTGCTCACTCCGAGGTCGAATTGGCCTCAGGCGTGGTGTTCAATCCTCTCCTAGCACTGAGTGTTGCCCTACTAGCCCTTCAGGAGTTTCCCCTTGTTGCAGATGATGGTTCCCTGCGGCATTCATATGATGAGGTTTTTCTTTCTCGTTTCTCTGCTTTGGAGCCTAGCATGCAAGAGACGGAGGTGCGACTATTGGAGAAGAACCGTGAGGTGTGAGCTGATTCAGGAGTGTTTGGCATCGGTTTGGGGGTGTTGTACTAGTTCTGGTACGCCTGTTCAGGTGGAACCCTTGCAAGGCAATGTTGTGGCTACTCAAGCTCAAGGTGTTGTTTTCTTAGGCATTGTTGCGACATACCAGGTGTTTTTTTTTTTTTTGATAAAGGTAACGATTATATAAAAGAGGGGAAAGAATATACAAAACAAAAGAAATCAAGAAAGAAAGTTCCCAAGAAAGGAACCACACCTCCCAAAAAACAGAAAAAAAAACAGCAACCCTAATACAACCAAAGCAAAGAAAACCCCAACATCCTACTAAAAATTACATCCCGGCAATAGTATCCCAATTCCAGAAAAAATCTGAAGCAGAAAAGTCTTTAAAATCTAGTAAAATTCCAGGCCAAGAAGTTGTAGCTCCCAAAACTGAATCAATAAGATACTTCGGGCACCTCCTCGAGTCTTCGAAAATTCTCCTATTACGTTCCCGCCATATCTCCCATAGGATGCAAAAAAAGGGAAGCCTATACATTATTCGTCCCTTCTTACCCAACACTGAACCAGGTCTTGGTGTCGGGTTGCAGCCGTTTTGGGGAGATTGATAATTCTGCAGAAAACACGTGGTCAACTGATCCTTCCGTCAATCTCAAAGCCCGAGCTTACGACACAGATGTGGGGCTTGCGCATAGGATCTCTTTTCCAGGCTTGGATGCATCGGGTGTTTGGTTCTTCCTAGGATGGCAGACACTCGGATCAGTTTTCATTCTATTCTCAGTCCCAAATCCCTCGTCAATTGGCCGTGTCAGGTTAGTAATCTATGTTGGTATCATCCCCCATCAGGTACGTAAGTTACTTTCGGCTCAGGGCTAGGTTCGCTTGTCGTTCTGTCTAACTGCCAGTTTACCTCCCTTGTTACTTCATCCTCCGATTTGTTGGGTGCTAATGTTTCCATTGCAGACAATGCTTCAGCAGGGTCTTTTGAGCATCTGAATGTTCCTCATGAGGGGGCTAGTAGTTGGGTGTTGGATGCACAGCATAGCTATTGTGATAGAATTGTGGGGCTTGGTGGATGATGAATGGGTAGAGGTTGAGGATTTGGCTAAGTTTTTTTAGCTAGAGGTTGTTGGTAGTAATGGGAAGGCTTTGGCCATCCCCGCAATGGTCAATAGATTTAGGAAAATGAAAGAGGAGTGAGGCTTAGGGTGATCACTTAGAGCTAGAAGCTTTGGGGTTTCTTTGCAGTACCAAAGGAGGAATCGAGTTTCTTTGCCATCCCGATCCCATCGTGGTCAGGCCTGATACACAGTCATCTGATTGCTTTTCGGCGCATTTCCCTTCCCTGCAGGCTGAGGGCACCGGAGAAGGTTTGGTTTCTAAGGTCTGCTCTGAGAATCAGCAGATGTTGTCTGGTTCTCTCCAATTTCTTGACACGTGGGAGGGGTTGGGTCCTACTGAGGTGTCTGGGCCGAACACAGATTGTGCTCAATTGATTGTAGATGTTCCTAAACCAAGCCCAAGCGTGTTTAGGCCCAGTGGTATTCATATGGTAGAAGGGGGACTGGCTGAGGTGTGTGGCCCGTCTTTGGCCCAGCCCAGGGCAGATTTTGTTCAATTGCGGTTGTATAAAGGTCAGAGGCCCAGGAAGAACTTCATAAGGCGGGATGATTACAGAGCGAGCTAGGCGGCTTTCAAGCGTTGGGAGTGGACCAGGGCGGGAAGGGATGTTCCCCGGAGGGCGATTCCGACGTGAATGGGGATTTTCAATCTTCGATGGTCCGATGTTTTGAGAAGCTTCAATCTCAAATGGTTTTGCTCCAGGAGGAAGTTGCTCGTCTCCGCCTTCGTCTGCCTCAGAAGGTTTCTGTTGTCCAAAAGGGCGCAGGTTCTTGTTTCGGCGTAGTAGAGGTAACAGTTCATCAGGAGGTGGGGGGCGTTCAGATTTCTCGAGACATCAATCTGGTGCGTGAGGTTGGGCCTTCTTTGCTGGTGATTAGAGACGCTTTTGGGAATATTATGACAAGTGGGGTGATTGATTCTTCGTTCCTTCCGACTCATCCTTCTCACTTCTCGGGACAAATCTCTCATGGCAGCCTTGCCCTCTACGTGGGTGATCCTTGTGTTAAGAAGACATTTCCTGGTTCGGCCTTGACCTGTCAGCTCTCCATTCACTCCCTTTCTTTGGTAAGGTCCTGTATTGGTCATTCCTTTGTTTTTGCTAACTTCCTGCCTAGTGTCTTGATGCCTTTCACAGACATGGCAACTGGTCAAATAGCAAGGTTTTTTGTCCTGGTTGGGGGTTTTGATCCCGGATTTGCTTTGGATAACTCTTCTGCCAGTGATACTTTTACTGCTGAACCTCTTAATGCTACTTCTGTCTTAGAATGTGGTTTGGGTGGTGTTGTTCCTGAGGTGGGAAGTCCTGTCTTTTTTAATATGTCTAGTGCAGTGGTGGAGAGTGATAGCTTTGAGTTGGGCTTAGACAGCTCAGATGACTGGGTTGGGGTGGAGGATATCGCTAGGTTGTTTTGACTGTCAGTTTCTGACCGGGATGGAAACCCCATTCCGTTGTCCTCTGTGGTTAGACGGTATCGTAAGGTCAGACATGGTAATCCCCTCGGGTGCTCTTTGCGCGCCAAGAACGTGTCGATGTGCTTACAATATTATAGGAGGCGAGTGAGGGAGCGAGTTCCTTCTAGTGATCAATGAAAATTTTAAACTGGAATATTAGGGGGCTCGGCCGAGCCCATAAGAGGCAAGCGGTGAGAGAGTTATGTGCTAAGGTGAAGCCTTCGATTGTTGTTCTTCAAGAAACAAAAAAGGCTAATTTTAGGTCCAGTTCGGTGAGACGTTTATGGAGTGGTAGGAATTTAGATTGGGAGATGCTTCCCTCAGTCGGTGC
>JAUPMG010268617.1:0-19608 GCA_031762675.1 Pachysandra terminalis
ATATGACTTGGTTGATGTGGATGACTTAGAGTGATATTTTGTTTGATGTAATGTTTGGGGTTTAGAATTTAGAACATCCATATATGTTTTCCGTTGGTAATGATGATGTAATGCATATGACTTGCTTTTCTTTTACTTGATGTTTAGAATTTAGAACATTTATATATGTTTTCCGTTGGTAATGATGATGTAATGCATATGACTTGCTTTTCTTTTACTTGATGGAATGGACTAATAGAATTGGAGTATAAGTACTTTTGAATTATTTTAGTGTTGAATTTGAAATTTCGTTTATTTTTTATTTTTGTATCTTTTTATACCATTTTTTTATATTTATAATGAGTATTATTATTTATCATATATTTAATAAATTATTTTATAATTAAAAAAATGCATGCTCATGAAGCTTACGCCTCGCCTCAAGCCAAGATCTAATGCCTCGCCTCACGCCTTAACGTTTAAAAACACTGATCTAAACTTCCTATTGGCCTCGCAATACTAAAATATAATATTTAAATAATTTATTTACATAATATTGATATAATACTACATCTATTCATTGCATGTTGGATTTCCTAATGACAATTGAAAAACCTTTAGAGGCCAATACATGTAGCTATCATCGTGCTCAAGAGATTCTTCGTCCTGCTCTTTGTATGTTGTACTTATCTTGTTATACATTAAATGATTGTCATCCAAACAAAAATAAAATAAAAATAAAAATAAAAAAAGAGAGAAAAAAGATCTTCATATTCTGAAAGATCCGGTGTTTTATCAAATGTTCTCTAAGAAAGATATGGTTTATAGAATAGCAAAAGATAGGCTGCATACTTGGTAGAATGTCAAAGAATACTAATCCAGGTCAGATTAAATTACCACACGTGCGCATGCAAACAGGCAAAACATATGAGATCTGGAGTTACCCTTAGTTGTGACACTCGTAGTGAACTGTGATCATTCACCAACATCTTTTGGGCCAAATGTAAGGAAATAACCCCAAGACCAACACTTCTTCCATGGAGAGAAGCTTGGAGTATATGTAATCTCAGACCACTCCGAAAATTAACTAGACAGTGAAATATGAAATTCATTAAATCAAAAGAATCTAGGAGGATATGCTCGTATTTAACACTAAAAAAAATTAAAAATTAAATATTAGCCAAATATGCATTTCATTTCTAAGGGGGAAGGAAAAAAAAACACAGACCTTATCAAAACTCAGTTTGTTGAAAATCCAATATCTTCAGCAAAGCCTTGATGAAGTTTCCACTCCTTAAGCCCATTACCAATGTGGGAATAACAACTCTATGTTTTTAACACAAGTCAGAGCTTGTACACATATTATGTAGAAACATTTTTCTATTCCTATTTTATAACAAAATGAGTTTGAATATCAAGATAATGACAAACCAGAAAGAAAGTCATCATTCCAGTCAAATGGCTAAGGCCTACTCAAGGTATGATCAAATTGAACGTGGATGGTGCAGCTAAAGGTAGTACTGGCCTGGCTGGAGGTGGGGCATTTTTAGAATTCTGATGGGGAGTTCTTGTTTGGGTTCTCTTACTTTTATGCCAATGCAACCAACATGGAAGCTGAAACTCATGCCTTACTTGATGGCCTATACAAAGCAATCGAAAAAGGATTTTTTTAATCAGTGGGTGAAACAGATTCAAAAGTTTTGGTGGAGATTATTAATGGGCACTATTCTTGTCCTTGGTCAATTAATCAATGGGTGAAAAGAATTAAGCAGCTCCTGCCTTTGAATATTGCTCATATTTATAGAGAGGCAATTTTTTCTTCGGATTCTTCGGCATCCTATGCTTGTTCATCTCATACTAATCATAATTATGGTAACAAAGATGATCTGCCTCAGGATTGCAAGATTGTTCTCAGGTTGGATAAGAGCGGCCTTTTTAATTTTGGTTTTGATGGTGTGTGAGTCTGTTTGTGAAATCCTTATTTATAAAAAGATGTGGTTTTTCAGGCATAAAGTTATGTCTAGATGGAGTTGTGTTATACATGCATTTGGGATAAGATTCAAATGTCCCCCCAATGTATTTTTTTTGTTTTGACCTATTCTAATATACAGGTCGGGGTCATCGCCCCAACCCCCCTCCCTCCGTTGGAGCGCTTCTAGTTGCTATGACTAGAGGGTATTTTATTAATAAATAAGTATACTGTTTATGAAAGTATCCCAGCATTCATTCATAAAAATCGAAATATCTAACAAATCATACACTCAAGTAATAAGTTAAACGAGTATCAAATTCCGCAAATATCTATGAGAAATTAAGACAATGATAAACATTACTACCTGTTCTCAATTGCTTCGATGTCTTGTTCATTTTCTCTCATTTCCATATCCCTACTCCTCCCTGTGGCGATTTCTCTCTCAGCATCGTTGTCGTGATCAATTCGATTCCTTCTCAATTGGGTATTGCTCCTATCTGACTTTTCCCTCTCTTCCTCCCTACCCTTTTCTCTCTCCCTCTCTTCCTCTCTCCCCTTTTCCCTCTCCCCATCATTCAATCTCTTCTTCACCCTCTCCTTATCTTTCTCATTCTCCATCTCCCCAGCTCTACTGCCCCTCTCACGATGTCTCTCACGACCTTGATCCTTCTCAAACTCCGCATCTCTAACATTTCTATACTGATCCTTGGTTTGCCTTTCTGAACGAGACAATCTCTCTCTACCACCATAACGTTGTTCTCTTCTTCCACCATTATTATCTCTTTCTTCTCTAGACCTTTTACTCCTATACTCTGCAACTCTTTCTCCTCTATTATCATCTTTCCTTTGCCTGGAATCTCTTCCAGATTTCTCGACTCCATCTTTCTTCCCCGAAGCGTTTCGAGTATCGGGAACTTCAAGTGACTTCTCCAGGTAATCGTACTCGTCTAAATCCATTCCTGTTAGTCAACTAGAGGAAATTGCAGAAAGAGATGAAGAAAACCTAGTTCTGTTTTTTAGGGCTTTTACCTGATCCAGAGAGAGAGAGAGATGTAGAGATGGAGAAAGAAGCAGAGAAGAGGTTGTTTGCTGCTTCTCTCCCGGGATTTCTACCGATGGGATTTTTTCAATTTTGTAGAATATATCTCGTCCAGTGTCTAGCCCTTAGCTTTTAACTCCCTATTATCTTTTTTTTTTTTTTCGCCCAGGACTATTCCTTCGAAGTATTGTCGGGCGTCGAAGCGAGGACCTCTCCCAACAAGGTTTGCTGCATCCAACTCGAAATCGAGACCTCTTGCTTAAGCCACCCGAGCCCCTTCTACTCGGGCCAACCTCTGCTGGTACCTCCTTATATCTTAGACATTTAGTTAAAAGACTTACAGGTCGGGTCAGGTGGTCAGACAACTGCGGATCAGACAGCGGACGGGTTTTGGTCGTGATTACAGGCCCATTGGGTTGGGCTGCACTGCCTGGGTTGAAAATTAGAATCTGTAGTGGATGCTCAAATGAAACACTGTAGATCAGGAGGAATTACGAAAAAAGAAGAAAAACCTCAAATTGGACATAGCTGATCATTTTTTTTTTTTTGGTGTGTGTGTTAGGGGTGTCTATTGGTTCGGTTTAAACCGAAAACCAAAAGAACTAACTCAAAAAAACCGAATTAATTTGGTTTTGGTTTGAAAAATGAAAAACCGAATTAATATGGTTTGATTTTCGGTTTAGGCGATTCAACTGAACTAAATAAAACTTCACTAAATATATGTAAACCAAACCGAACTAGACTAATATACATAATCTATATGTGTGTGTGTGTTATATGTGTACGTGTGTGTTTAGTACATAAAATAGCATTAATTTTATCAAATCGAAAAAGCTGAATCTATTTCGGTTTTGTTCACTATAGTTCGGATTGGTTTTTGATTTTTATTTTGGTTCGGTTCAGTTTTTGGTTTAGTTCACTATATTTCGATTTGGTTTTGGTTTGACTACTAAACCAAATCAATGTTCTTTGATGGGGCTTAAAACCATGCCATCCCTGCCGGGCTACCCATCCTCGCCTAGTTCATGACCTCAGGCTCGACGATATTGTGTCAGCATTTTAACCAAGGAATTGATTCCTTGCTCCAGACCTGACCAGTCCTCATTTTCCTAATGAAAATGTTGGAAAATGATGATCGTCCATCAGGTTCATCTCCCCTCAGGTTCCTGCCTAGAAGTTTTCCGGTGACCTCATCGACAGAAAAGCCATGCTTGATTGCATTCAATTACAGTATGAAAAAATCTAAATGAATTCTCGCCATGGCAGTATTGAAAGAAGTTGGCTAAAATCAACAGGACTGGCACATGTACACACATTAATGGAGTTGAGAACCCAGAACGCCAATGCTGTACTGGAATGACATATTATAAGCAAATAGGAAAAGGTACAACGTCGAACAGGATACATAAGTGCACTGACCATGCACTTGATAGCGACAAACCAAATCCCATCACCGCCCAACATGAATGCATCTACAGAATCGAAGCGGAGTTGGTACTTCTCTGATCTGATAAACCTGTGACAAGCATTCATATCATCAAGAAGATCGTTTTGACCATAATTAAGGTTTGTATACTCTAAACAGTAACCACAAGTTGAGGAAGTAGTTGCAGTATTACCTTAATATGTTTCTGTCGTCTACCTTTACATCATTCTGTTCAGAGGAATTCTATCACTCTGATGATGAACCCTTTCAAGAGGAGAAATCAGCTGTGGCATTGTCATACCCCCAGAAACAATGATCTCTGAACAAATGGAGAACTTCAGCATAAGAAATTATATGGGCTTCTATTTGCAGTAAAGTAGAAACTCGTGTTTGTCACTAATGAAACTAAGATTGTTTTGCAAACTACGGAAAAGGAAGAATATTGACCATGTCATATTGTCATTATGCAGCAGTTGGCATTATGCATCATTCACACAGTAGGAACTACAGAGTTGCTAGACATTTTTTGTGAAGTTTATAAATAAAGAAGAAAAAAATTAGAAAGGTTTGATATAAAAGGGATTAGACTAGCTCTTTCATGCAAAACTTTCTTTTCACAGTGTTGGAAACTAAAAGTATACAATGATTCGTAGAAAATCCTTCTCCAAGATCAGAATACAGAAACCGGGAATGGGTTACAAGATGCATGTCATATGCAAAATTTTCAAGACAAAAGTATACTAAAGACAACCATTGTAACAAGATAAATGGTAGATAAAGAGAACAAGAAACAAACCTATGCCTTCTCGAATAGAAAGATTTGGCCTTATGATCTCCTTGGAGTTCACCAGAAATATGTCACCAATATATAGATGGTTTGTTGGGACATAAACACTGCATAACTCTTCATCTCCATCATCTCTCTGCAATCAATAAGCAAACCGGGGGAAAAAAAGAAAAACACAAGAAATTAGTATCTTAACAGCATCAATTTTTGGTAGTCCAATGAACTTCACATGGCAAGACCAGAGATGCTTGTACTTTTGGACAACAGATCAACATAAAGACGTGAATCAGCAGGCAGCAATCACACAAACTTATGTCAAATTGCGAGTCATTCTTCAAGAAGGCTCTCTTACAGCTGAATTTGCATTTGCATACCTAAACCTAAGATGGATTTCAAAAAAAGCAGACAACGTTATGCTTACATAATGAACGAATGGTCACATTCTGATAGGTAGAGCATAACCTTGTTTGGATTCTGTTGTGCTCAGGAAACATCATAAAAGAACTAGTTAGCAATTATGATTGTTTCTACAGGAGCACAGATTGTCCAAGTCGCTATCAATCTGGAACATCCAAGATTAGTGATGAGTTGGGATAATTTATATAATTATTGTGTGTGAGGCGATACTTTTTTTGGAATTCGATGTGAGCTTAATTGTTTTAAATTTGCCATTTCACCCAATCCAAAATCTCACCCCTACTACAATTTGATCCTCAACCTTGACACCGCCTCAAAACACTTAAGTATACATCTGAGTATCCTATAAGAATTTCTCATGCCATATCATGCAATATAAATATGCCAGTAGCAAACTCAAGGTGAGTTATTTGGAGAACTCCATCCCCAACAGAGAACCCTTCTAGAAAACTACTATGCACAACCCTGTCAAACAATCTGTTCAGCTCCTCCAACAATGAGGAAGAAGAATGCAAATAGTAGACTACCTTTGAAATGTGGAAAAGAACCCACAGAGGCGCCATTTATCACAACTGAGAAGTTAGGAGAATATATGCATTCCTTGATCAGAACTCTCCATCTAAAACACTAGTACTGGACCTTATTCGTCTGAGCACACCAACAAGAAAATCCCAATTGACATGTCACAAGTCTTTCCCATGTCCACCTCACATACAACACTAGGAATATCAGCCTCATTCTGCAATCAAAGCATCCATTGGCGATAAAACCCCTTTCAGGAATTCCTTGACCCTGATGAATGCACTATGACTAAAGGAGATAACCGAGCCTAGGATTTTCTTCATGTATTAACCAACATCTTCACCATGCTAACCACAAGACTAATAGGCTGAAATCTCTCATACTAACAGCTATAACCTTCTTTCGAACTAAAGTGATGAATGTGGTGCTTGCATATCTCGTAAACTTGCCAGACCCATACAAGTCCTCTTAACACCTTCATGAAGTCAGTCCTATAGATGGCTAGTACTTCTAGTAAATTGCTATTGTGAATCAGTCAGCCATAAGCCATGTTCCCACACAAATATATAGGGACTAGAATTATCTCTTTCCCGGTGAACTTCCTCTCCAACACATCACCCGCCTTAGCTAATACAAGCAAAAATTCCATACCATCTAATTTGGAATTATCATCTTGTATAGTTCTTCATAATACCCTTGATGGCACTATAATCTCATTTTCCTTCTCCGGAAGGACACCATCCACCCCTAACTTAAACATAGAATCAACTTTACATCTGGCAGCTGATTTGTCTTGGTATTCTTGTCCCCTGTCATGGTACCTACGATTTGTCTTTGTGTTATGAAAAACAAATTATACATCTGACATCTGTAATTTCCTTCCTCTTGGTCACCTGGCTCTATATTTTTTTCTTAAGATATACATTTTAAGAGATTCAAAGTGTGCACGAGGACCCTCCTCTTCTTAGCATCTCTTTCCTTTATCTCCAATAAACCCTTTTCATTTTCAAACTATTATGCTAAAAAGTTTCCCATTCCACCTTTAACTTCTTCCACCCGGACCTTTAGCTTTTGCAAAACAGAAAACTAGCTGACTCTACAAAATAGAAGTTGCGGCACCATCCCTTCACCATTTCCACAAAAGATTGTTCTTTAAGCCACATGACTTCCAAACAAAAAGGGAATTGGCCTTCAAATTGAAATCCGCACTCTAAAAAAAGTTGATACATGGTTTGATAAAGATCCGGAATTTGCTGACCACATAACCAACTTAGAATGTTCCTCCCAAACTGAAGAGATAAGGA
Source organism: Pachysandra terminalis (assembly GCA_031762675.1). Lineage (NCBI taxonomy): Eukaryota > Viridiplantae > Streptophyta > Magnoliopsida > Buxales > Buxaceae > Pachysandra > Pachysandra terminalis. The sequence continues at coordinate 7,447 of JAUPMG010268617.1, forward strand.
ACCATCAAACTTAAAAGAGAATAGGATTCTTAATTGCTTGACCAAATAATTCAGCTCCGCACAATGGACTATCTACCAGCTCATGTCTATCAACAGTGTCTAAGATGCCCACATGTTGGAATTGAATCTGCAAACCCTTTTGATTAAAACACGAATTTAATTGCAATCAGATCGCTCCCACAAACCATGTGGCCTCCCAAAGCAGCCTAACATCATTCAACTCCTCCACAAGTAACTCCTATTCAGATGGTCCATACACCGGAAGAAAAATCCACATTCTTAAAGAGTGACAAACCGAGAAGGTCCTGATGTGTATTAAGCTTATCTACTACCCTACAATCCAAAACTAGAATTAACCCTCTGCTACCAGAGGAATGACAATTAAACATAACCCACGAATTGGTTACCCCATATATCCAACATCAAACCTCTTATCCATCTTTTCTATCTTAGTTTCTTAGCATTCAGATCCTGTGAATTGATTATGGATTTGATAATATGTTGGTGATCAGTTGAGCCTATCCTTTTATGTCCCGACTCAAGATTTTAGCTCCGTTTTCAAGCTTTGTATTGCCCCCTCTCCTTCTGTCTGCCCCTAGAATCTATCCCATTCTACCTGCCTTTTGCACTCGTATTCCATTATCAAATTTCAAAGCTCCCTTGGAAGGTTACTACTTTGATGAACAACTAATTGCCTACTAGTAATAATATTCTGTTTTCCAATTGCATCACAACAGCTACTAGGTCTCCTCTCAAAGCCTGCAAACAACATCCCTAAAGAGATCTAAAATTTTGCTTTTAACCCAATTGGACACAGCAATTTCATAAAGAACATTATTGTCCCTCATGTCACCCTCAGTTTCACAACACTAAGCCCACAACTTGTGACCATGAACACCCTTTGTAGGTGAACCACCACTGGTCAACGGTTATACAAAAGCCATACAACCAAGGTTTAAACCACTAGTATAATATCAGGTATCTGCCACCTGTGAAAGCAATATGCATCGTTATGTATGAGCCAATAAGTATTGAGTATTAACTGCAACCATGAAGAATCAGAGTGAAGCTATGTACTGGTAGATGCATAAAAGATAAAACCATGCCTACCAACCTACCTTGTGCTTTAGAGGAATAACAGGATCTACCTCTGTATCATCTGAGCATGGTGATAAGACCACATCCAATGGCTTCATCATTAAATATACTTCTCCTCAAAGATATTTCCAACAACTGGTTAAAAAGGATAGAATGTATAAGAGGGGAGAAATAGAAAGATCGGATTTAACCTCAAACGTACCTTGTGCTTTAGAGGAATAACAGAATCTCCCTCTTTATCATCTGAGCATGGCGATAAGACCACATCCAATGGCTCCATCATTAAATACTGCTCCTCAAAGACACTTCCAACTACTAGTTAAAAGGGTTAGAAGGTATAAGGGGAGAAATAGAAAGATTGGATTTAAACTCAAAAGTGCATAATCCTACTGCATCGGAAGTGCTTTCATTGAATCTTTGGATCACCAACTTCACATCCATCCAAGAAGGACAAGATCATATTAGACATCAACTTCCGTATCTTCATCATCTCAGCACCTGAATACACACCAATGGTGTTTAGAAGTTCTTTGTTAACCACATAACAACCATATCTTGGCTGGTTGGTCTCTGACGAATTCTAATAAGCTATTGTCCTTGGTGTCACCTTTGTTTCAACTCTCTCACAGAGGCAGTGTACTTGCGAATTACACCAGTTACAGAAAAGTTGGAAATTGCAATTGTATACATGAAGACAATATGGATGAACAAGTGAAACTAGAATTTGTGGCTCAAGAAGCATATTATATAGATAAAATTGCAAAGCAAATAATAAATATTATGATAAGAGACACCAAATTAACCTGAAGGACAACTGACGATGTGATAAAACCAAACGCATATTCACCAACACGTGGATGGCGGATGATTGCAACCTCCTTAAAAGCAGTTGTTTTTTGGTCTGTAGGGAAGAAAACAGAAACATGTCAGCTAAACCCATAATTTTGACAATTGGCTGCCAGCATTTAAAAAAGGAAACTGAATACTAACGGAACCAACATTCAAAAAGTGACTAACTTCTAAATCAATTCCATGTCAAAGGAGCATCCACAATCTATAGAAGGGACTGTAAAAATCTACACCTCATCATGCAATTAAAGATGCTACCTTGTTTGAACAGAAGAACATACTTTGATTTGAGATACATGCACATACTAACTCAAGAAATGTAAAACAAGCATTTCGACCTAAAGTCTCACTTTTCAAGGAAAAATAGAGAATTTGAATACTCATTTTTTTTATTTCAGGGTCAAAAGTTTTCAGGATCGCTACTTTTGACCATTAGCAATTCTGGCATACATAATTTCCAATATCCAATGCCCAAACCAAGATTTAAAATACAGTTTCAACTGCAATTAAGTAGCTTTCCAAGCAGTCACTCCAGATAGACTAATGTTTCATATGTTGTAGCAGTAGAGAGAGGTAACATAGGATATTTAGGTGGCTCATAGAATCAACCCCATTCAAAAAAGAACAAAGTTTAAAATGGGGGAAAAAGATGGGAAAATTCAACTGTTACAAGAAATCCTCATGAAAAAGCCGGGTTGAGTTCAAAGATAAGTCCCTTATTAAAAATCATATGCAGTATACATTGAAATTCATATCTTGAATCATTCACTGCACGATTGTGACACACCTCAAATGTCACAAATCAATAACATGACCAAAAGGAAAAAAAAAATATATCGGAGGAAAAAAAGAGGCCGTCAAACTAGAGAAGATATGCAAAAGATTGGGGAGGATAAGAAAGTAAGTGCACGAAAAGATCAAAGAGGAGAGTACCCTAGTCATGGACCATCACTTATGATGCAGCATCAAAAGATAAAAACACACTTGAAGATTACCTGAGACAGCAAAAAGTAACACCAAACTATGGAAGAGTAAATGATCTACAAATTCCATATCAGATTTTTGCACAACATAGCAGCTAGGAAAAATCCGCATCCTAGAATGAGGTGATCGACCATCAAGATCTTATCAAAGCAATAATCCAAGTGAGAAAAGCCAGTTTGAGGGAGACGAGACATCGAAAATAGATGAAGCAGAGAAGAAAGCACTAGCCTCTTTTTTTTTTTGGTCAGTAAAAGTGTCTATTATATATATGTATTAATGTATATATCTGTACATAGTGTGTTTGCATAATTATATAGCCACCTACAGTGAAAAGTCATTCTACGTCTGAGAATCCCAGTACAAACCCCAATTACAATCATATTCAGATAGATTAATCCCCCAAATTCTGTGAATAAGGATGTCCAAGAAAAGAGTAATGAGGTGGTATTATAGATAAGCTTATGAATGTCCTTTTCTGACCCTTCAAATATTCTCGAATTTCTCTCGCACCACACTGTCCAAGAGATAGCTGTAGGGCAAAGATTCCATAAAATGTGACTTCTTCTCCTACCCCTTCTTTTATTTCTCCGGCCCCAGCTGATTAAAGCTGTATTAAAGTGATAGTGCATCACCAACATTATATTGAACCACTAGCCTCTTGCTCAAGGGTAAGGAAGAAAAACGAAAAGAGAAGCCTTCTTTTACATTCCAGCTCCAATTCTCATTATCAACCCCAACTGCTGAACTAAGAGGCCTGAAAAAGATTAGCTTCAAAATGTCTTGAAAAGGATTGAATCTCCCTCCCTCTCTTGCTAAAAGTAATGAAAAATCTATGGCATTATGATATACAGATATATTTTTCATTTTGTTTAGTATACGTTTAATGTTTTCATGCTGCAATGGTTGAATGACGGTTTAGTATTTGGGAGAATCCACTTTGAATGTTGGGAAGATCACGACTTCTCTTTATCTTTCTGTTTTTCATCTGTTTCCCCCAATTTCGGTAAATTTTAATTTTTATATATGACAATATGATCCGACCGAATGATTTAACTGTTAGACAGTCAATCGACCAATTTTCTGAGTTGGTGAATGGTCTGTGCTTAAAATCACTTTCTTTCTTTTTTTTTATCAGTAAAAGTGTATCATATATTAATTATAGTAATGGATAATCTGTACAAATATACATTTCTGAGTATACAGTATACCCCTATGAAAGTAAAACACATTAATCCCAAACAAGACCCCACTTGCTGTTAAACTCTTCAAACTATATCTCCTGGAATTCTTTGAGTTGAGGCCCAAACACTTTCTTGCTTTGCCAAATCACCAACAAATTAAGAAATCGAACTCTTCTAGGCAACACCTCTTCCGATTTTAGTTAACAGAAGCATTCTTGGACCGCTGATATCAAATACCATTCATATGGTTGTCGTAGTTGTTAGTCATACAACATAGGACCAACCAATGACCTTGCACATCAGAACAACATACTTAAAGTGCTCCAGATCTATATAAAATTTTGCTTCTAATTGTTGGTTCGGCATAGTCACTTTGAAATGATTTATTTTACAAATAAGGTTAACATATTAAGAACAAAAGAGCAGATGATGTGAAACCCCGAGCATATGACCATATCCATATCCTCTAGTCTTCACCAATCCCTATAAGCCTAGAAGAGTGTAGGACTTCCAAAAGCCTGCCTAGCTGTCTAATCTTCCAATCGTGTAAATACTCCAAGAAGGAATATTCCAAGATGTACCACCCTAAGAATGCACAAATTAAACACCACCAAATTACTTATTCGTCAAAGATTAGAGAAAAAGTGAAGGAAACCGCTACCATAAAGGCCAAATCCTTCACCATATATCATGTGAAAATATCCCATTTTTGATCACTAATTCATAACTCTGCTACCTGTGTTGTTCTGTGTTGCTATTCCTTTTGTACATTGCCCATCCAAGCTCAGGTAAAGGAGCAGTGGGTGCAGGTTGGCAGCTAGCTAAAACCTCTATCGAACCTCTTATAATTACTAATTCATAGCTTAGTTGACCATCTCGAGTAATAGAAGACTTTAGAACTGCATGTTGTTGCATAACTGGCTATGGTGATAAGACACAGAAATCGAGCCTACGTATACACACACACATGCAACTGATTCCACCTTTTCTAAGTTACCTCAAATGACTAGAAGTTGGGTAATCACCAAACAAATAAGTCCAAATTATATGGCATTTACCTGGAGAGATAGCAGCACTGATTTGTTTGGAGGCTGAGTATATGTGCTTTACAAAAGGCATTCTCTTTATAAACCATTCTCCAAGCCAGAAAACAGTGGCACCCGTCCATGATGAAACAAATACCCCAACAAGAAATACAAAAATTAAAGATGTGACAAATCCAAGACCTGCACAGTTCACACACACACAAAAAAAAAAGGCTTAAATATGTAATCACTGATGACATAGTACACAGAGAAAGAGATATTGGGTCCATGAAAACTTAAACCATGAATAAGGGAGATATATATTGAGCAATTTCAAGTGAATCTCCGTTTCAGGATGTTGTTTTCTTCATACTTTATATCTAGTTTGTCTGTGACACTCTCCAATAGTTCATATCTCCAATTATGAATTCTCATTTTACAATGAAAATTTAAGTCGTTAACATTTTGGAGGCCAGGGGAGGGGGAACTAGCAAGCTTAATTATGGTTACTGTTGCTTTTGTTGAGAAAGGGAAAAGTCACATTATTTGTTTTCTATCTGACATTTAGGAGGGTAATTTTGAAAAAGCAAATCCTCCACCCCTTCATCATAGCCTAAAACAACCAAGGATAAAATTTATGGGCCATGGAATTTAAGGCATTTTAGGGTGATTCCAGCATCCACTGAGTAACTTGGAATAGTAAAAGTCTTGGTATTTATCCTACATATCATAGGAAATTCAATAACTGGACTCTAATTTGAATATCTTGTTCCTAGATCCCAAGGTCAGAAAATGACAATGCAGATGGGTCAACCAAAAGTGTCAATGAGCTTTCTTGTACAGCAGATACCTGATGGCTCCATAACTTCTACTACCTTTTTAGATGATTGTCCCTGCAACCTTGTTTACGTTTTCCTTCTTAGTTTTTCCATTCCATATATTTTTGTTCACCTTCCCTCCTCTTCATAATAAAAAATTCCATACAGAAGCAAAAGGGGGAAAACAGGGGAAAACGAAGCAGGAACTCACAATCACTTATGCCAAACATCAAAAAGAGCAGATCATAAAATAGGATTCTAAATGTGATACATTAGAAACTTACCAAATATGTCGATACCGAGCCTAGTATATATTGGACTGAAGAAACCATCAACAAACTGAATAAACCACCATGTAATGAAAAACGTGACGGCAACAGGAAAAAGAACTACACTGCAATTTCACAATTTAAACTTACAGTTATGCTTGGAAAAACTAAAGAAAAATACAAGCAAACATTTAGATTATACATAATCTGAGGCATAATTAAGTTTATTACCATCCAGTCATGAATTTCTTTGAGACCCAACTCTGGAGAACAACACAGCAAGCCTGGTCAAATGTAAGAGACATGAACATAAAACATATAATTAGTTGACCTGTTACTTTATATCAACATGGCATGAGCAATACGTAAAATAACAGTACATAAGGTGATCAGTTCTTTCCTGCATGAGCACATCAACATGCTTGTGCGTATATGTGAAGTACTTGCATTTGCCTCTATAATGTTTATGTGTGCATGTATGGTGCCTGTGAACAAATGCAAATGTGGGGAAGGGAAAAGAGAGGTTCACATGAAAGCACACAAGTCCACCGAAAAACACACAAACACATAAAAACAGAGAGAAAGAAATATCAGGTTTAACTTCTTAAACATTAGAAATACCACAAACAATCCCATCAAAAAAGCTACTTCCTTAATAGGATGTACGGTTACATTACACCATATGGTTACATTATACTACACAACGCCTGTTTCAAGTTGGCAGGACATGTGATTACAAGTCTATCTTCCATAAGCACACTGATTGTCAGCATGTATATTATCTTGTACGTGACAGCCACCTGAACTTGGTTTTTTCTTTCATAAACTGGGTAGAATCATTTGGCACTAGTACATTATCTCGTACGTATTAGATCCCACTTGAACTTGGTATTTTCTTTCATAAACTGGACAGGATCACTTGGCACAACCAAACTCCCCCATAATTTCGCTTTGATATGGATGAATCAATAACACAAATTCAAGAACTAAGTGATTGACGTATTCCTACTCAAAGTAGAAAGCAAATTTTGTAAGAAATATATTAGACCTACTATAATGTATAGAGCAATAAGGATGCAACATATTCATAGGATGAGCGTCCTTTTTTTTCCGTTACATTGTGACTGTTTTTAGATGAGGATGTTGAGATGGATGTGAGGAAAGACTAGAAAAGATAAGGTACCGAATGAATACGTCCAATAGTGTCTAAGAGTAGACCCAAGATGAATAAAAGTTGATCAAGATGGCTACGGCATGTAAAATGAAGACCTAGAGAAGCTTCTATAAGAAGGTGCAAGGAGCATGTTAAAGGATCTAAAAAGGCGAGAGAAAGGCCAAAAAGAAAAGTGATAGACTCTCATAAAGTACCATAAAAAAGACGTAATTTCGCCAAAAAAAATGCTTTACAATAGTGTGTTCTACTGGAACGTTATTTGAGTATGCAATCCCAAGTTCCCAACTAATTGGTACAAGGCATTTTTTTTGGTTGTTGTATTTTCCTCTATTCGCATGTTCAGTAATAATGATAATGTTCTAAAACTATATCCCAATAAAACAAACCCCAAATTATTTTCCTGTAGTCCTTTGGTACAAGCAGCGGTCCATATATAACCAAACTTTTTAAAAACAAAGTGACATACTTGTAATTTTTGCCAACTTCTTGGTAACACTCATATAAAAAAACGGAAAAAAAAAAATCAAAGCCCAGCTTTAGATCACAGAGCCCAGAATCAGTCAACAGCTATGGTCTTCATAATTGTTGGCCAGAAATAATTTGGGAATCCAAAATTAAAAGCTGGACATATAGATTCACCATATAGCTGCATTCAAACTCCACATAAATACAAGTATAATTTAGAGGTTTAGTGGGCTTGAAAGACTGACAATTTGACCTAGACCACACATGCCACCTGTACCCAAAAGTTGGACCATCACACCTTAAAATTGGAAAAAAAACAAATATTATGCCTGGGTGAGTAAAATACCCCACCCAGTTATTTTCTGCCACGTAGACTAATGGCAGAAAATACTCCAGTTAAGGTGGAAGCCAGTTTAGGGTTAATATGTCCTTTAGGGTTTTAGATTGATACGTGGCAGAAAATAACTGGGCCCCACCCAGGCATAGAATTTTTTTTCCCCTTAAAATTAGGTCTCCAAAACAATAATCAGCAAGGTAGACGGATAAGCTGTAAACAACACCCAACATTTGATACTATCAGTATCTCATTCAACATATCTCATTCAACATTGTCACCCTGTAACACCCATTTGAATCAGGCTCTATATTACCACCTCCCTATCCCTTGGGGAAAAAAAAAAAACTGAATCAATTCTTACTTTTTTCTTAAACTCAGTTAAATATAATCACGCTTACCAAATCAATCCGTACATTTTATCTTATAAACACTTCACTCCAGTATTGTGCAACGTCAATTACTCTTAACCATTACCACGACATTCTAAATTATGAATGTATGCTGCATTCATCAATTACTCCCGCTGGCTAATAAATTCCACAACATTACAATCAAATCCTCCCAATGTTCCCAAAAAAATCGCATCAAATTCGCCCGGAAAAAACGAATCGAGCATTTTCTAGCATATTAAACCTTAAACACAACAAATCCTCAGATGTAGATATTAAAAAAAACAAAAAAAAAAAACAGAAGATTCATGAATTTCATATTTAAAATCCAAAATTAGGAAGAAAAAAAAAACGATTCAAACATAAAGATCGCAACAACAACGACAATGGGATGAAAGGATGGGGAAGAAATTACCTTACGAGTGGAAGAAGTAGGGGAGCTTGGAGGGGACTTCACAGGATCTTCGGGATCTTCTCCTCCAGATTGGCTTAACGGAACTGGCGTGGATTCCTTTTCTTCGGCCATTACAGTTACAGTAAAAGGGAGAATAAGTGACTAAATCTAATCTCTTATCAGAGAAATTGTAGGCAAAACACCATGGAAGTAGTAAAGACAGAGAGAAGAGAGTTTCGTTGAAACAGAAGAATTTGATTTTGACCCTTCAGACTTCAGTCTAAGTTTTGAAGTACTGATAAGTAATTTATCCGTCTCGTTGCGTCCGCCCCGCACAAATTCCTCGAGAGTGGACTCACTTAAACGAGTTTAGCCCACTGAGCTTTTAGCGGTCACACTTAGGGCTGTAAACGAGCCGAGCTTTGCTCAGCTTGGCTCATACTCGTAAAATCTCTAATAAGGCTCGCATTTGTTAAAAAAATATAGATACTGAGCCGAGCCGAGCTTTTTTCAGCTCGGTTTTGGCTCGTAAAAGTTCGGCTCGCAAAAAAATCAACTTACAAAAACTTCTTAAAAAAAGTTTAGACTAGTATAAATACATTAATATTATATTTAATAATTATTATTAGATGTAATTAATATGTTAACATATGTGTTTAGTATTAATACATAATATAAGATATAGGAATATAAACACATAATCTCATATACAAACCGAACCGAGCCAAACCTATCCAAGCTCGGCTCAAACTTGTTAAGATAATAAACTTTCTTTTAGGTTCAAGTTTAGCTCGTGAGCCTAGTTATAGAACTCAAGCTTAGTTCGTTGACAACCCTAGTCACACACAGCCCTACACCTCAAGGTGTAGTTGTCCAATGCCCTTGCAAAGCTTTGGATGATCCGACAGAGATTGGGAACAACAACCCTAATAGCGGAAAAGTAAAGGTGACCCAAGTCACCCAACCCAACCTTCAACTTTCTTATTTTACTAACTATAACTACGGCTGGCAATGGGTGGTTGGGTTCGAATTGGGTTAGTATTTAATTCAAATATAATCATCTAAGTTAAGAATTGTGAGGAGTTTGTGTCGAGTAGGAAATCTATATTAAGTATGAGTTTTGTTGGTAAAGATAACACGAGTAAAATAAGTATTTTAAAAAGTTTTAAAGGGACATGTAGGACATATTTCATTAAAACTTCAAACTGATTCTCGCAAACGTGGTTTCAGAAGCAAAGAATAGTAGCTTCGAAAGAATCAACATTTGGATGAAGTGATTCCTGTGAAATCACTTTTCATTTAGGTTTATCAAACACTTTATTTATTTATTTGAAGAGCTTTTGGATGCATGAATCACTTATAAGACCCAAAGAAACAATGTCAAACACGCCCTTAATGTGTATGGTTAAAGCGCTTGTAGGTTCAGGTATCACTTCCAAGATCCAAAAAAGCAATGACAAACATGCCCTAAATTCAATCTGTCTTAACCTGTGATAGCAAGTGTGACCCGTTAATTTATTTTTGAGCTAAAAATTATATAAAATTAATATACACGCAAACACGCACACGTATATTTTCTGTGAACTCAGGTTATGTGAACCTCACATGCTGTTGACACCGGTCCCTAAATAAGTCCTAAAAAAAAAGGGTGTATGCAATTTCTAGAAAGAAACCTATAAAACCTAAACGAGTGGGTGGGCTTGTATGAGACTCGTGTGATGTTCACACAAGGATCACATAGTCCATGTTCACAGAAAATCTTCATTTGACACAAAATGTGTAAAAATCAAGGTCTACACTCAACCTGATATAACCATGTGATGCCTTACCAAAACAAAGACAAAAACCATGCGATGTCTTCGGTGGTTGATCATCCACGTGATGCCATTTATACCAATGAAACCGGTAACCAATCAATCTAAACCTTAACACCTTAGCCCGGACAACAGGTTACCGGTTACATAAATGTGTACGTGGCACGACGAGAAAGATACCGCTGGATTTATAGATCGCAACGATTTCTATCCATTTGTCTGTATCAGCTTGCACAGAAGAGAGATTTAGCCTCTCACATTTCTACTAATTGCATATGGGATCGCATCTTCTACAGTTTAAAACTTGTAGCAATCCATACAGCACCGTTGGATTGTTGCCACGTGGATACCAAAGTGCAAGGATACCCAGTTGTAAGGGTACTCATGTGTTATTCAAAAATAAAACTAACGTCGTTATCGGCGTTTTTATTCTTGTTTTTCTACGTCATTTTGGTTGCTCTCGTTTTCCCGCCAATTTCCAAACTCATTCTGAGCTCCACATTCTCAACTTCAACAACATCAATACTCTAAAGAAGAAAGTATCTACATCATCATCAACATCCCAACCTTGAAGCTGTTGTTCAAGAAGTACAAAAATAAGAAAAACAATGAGAGAAAAAGAAAAATAGCATCTAGGTACCCAAACTTACAACAATGAAAGATGAAAATACAAATTCTAAGGGTATCTCCTCATTAGCATTGCCTACCTAAGGTTAATGATCAAAGGGTACCCAAGGCTTAGCTATTATATAAGCCTGGGTACCCTTTGGCTAATTAAGAATGGTGTTTGTGACGTTGGGGCATGGTGGTGAGGTGTGAAGGGGTGTATTTGGGTGTGGTGTAGGGTATCCAAGGCTTACATAGTAAGCCTTGAGTACCCTTTGGCTAATTAAGCATGGAGTACCCAAATTTTGCCTTGGTTACCCTTTACAGGCTACCTAAGACTTAATTTGGGGTACCGCAGGCAAAAAAAAAAAAAAAAACAACACATTTGGTTTCAAATGGCCTTATATGCCTTGGGTACCCTCCAAAGAGTTGTGGAAAGGCTCACATAAGGGCTAAGGTGGTGTTTATGTGTGTAGAGCATGGTGGTGAGATGTGAGGGAGTGTATTTTGTTGTGGTGGGGGGTACCCAAGGCTTACATGTTAATCCTTGTGTACCATTTGGCCAATTAAGCATGGGGTACAGTTGCTTTCAAATGGCCTTATATGCTTTGGGTACCCTCCAAAGGGTTATGAAAATGCCCACATAAGGGCTAAGGTGGTGTTTGTGTGTGTGGAGCATGGCGGTGAGGTGTGAGAGAGTGTATTTGGGTGTGGTGGGGGGTACCCAAGGCTTACATGTTAAGCCTTGTGTACCATTTG
>JAUPMG010268635.1:0-19607 GCA_031762675.1 Pachysandra terminalis
TTCAAAAACATATATTTATTTAGTTTTATTTCAAAAAAAAGTAATTAAAAATTACATATTATTATAAAACCTATACCCGTCATGTATAAAAACTCTAAATTTCTTATGTTATTGGTAATTTGTATCATTGTGATTGTTGTTTGTGAATTGTTAGTTTGTATAAGTATGCAGTTTTTAGCATATTTTAGGCTTGTTAGATATATTTAACCCCATCCATCATTTAAACCTTTAAAAAACAATCAAAAACCAAATTTCTCTAGCCTAGCGAAATTTCGCCAGACAGATCTAGCAAAATGTCTGTCGAAATCGACATTTAAAACCTTGCCTGTTTAGGGGTTATTTTTTTTTTTTTTTCTCCTTTATAACAAATGCTTTTGGATCTAAAACTTGGGTATGTGAACTGAGCGTAGGTCGAAAAACAAATTATTTAAGTCGGGTTTGTCAAATCCATTCAACCATGTATAATATATGCTCATCTTATTGTCTAGTTGTTCTCTTGAAATTTTGTTGACTGATTTTTTTCAATGATTTTTGGAAACATTCCGAACTTAAAAACTTAATAAAACAAATTTCAAGTGTAACAACTTATTTGAAAAATAGCACTTATCCCATGTACAGGAATTTCACCTCAAATACCAAATTTTAACCCTAAAAATATATTTTTTTTATACTAATCTTAAAAGTATTTATCACATGACAAAAATGATCCTCTATCAATTGGATGCTGTAAACTACTCTCATTATTTATCAATATGAGAAGTCAAATCAATTAAAATTGATGAGAAATGCTAAAATATTTTTTTCGTTTCTGATTTAATTTGGCCCCTCAAGAAAAATTTCCTGACTCCGCCACTAATCGTAGAAGAGAAAGTATTCTTGGTCCATCATTAACCCATTTCTGTTCAGCACACTCTAAAGTGTGCACACACCAGCTTCGGTCAAGATAGGCCCAAAATCAAGTTAAAACAAAGTTAGCGACCCCAAGCATAAGCCAGTCCAACTAAGCCCACTCAAAACTTGTTTTGAATTTGGGGCCGATTGGGCCTGGAGATAACCCGCACGAACTTTAATTTAAATGCATACAAATATACAATTAGAGCTGGCACTGGATCGGGTTTTACTAAACCGGGCTGGGGTTTAAGAATCCTTCTTAGTTCTTACTTCTTAGGAAGCCTTAAAACAGTACAGAATTCAGAGATGCTCTTTGAGTGGTGGAAGAATAAAAGATTAATATAGAGATGAGCTCGATCGGACATGCTTTATGGTTGGTCTGTACGAGATTTAGAGTTAGACAATAGTCCTTTCCAAAGGACTTCATTTGACAAACCCTAATAAATTAAGGGTATCCCAGTTGGGAGTATATACATGTCAACAAAGCCAGATCTAAGGGTATCCCAGTTGGGGATAGTAGTACAGGTTTATAAGGGGATCAGTGGTGGTTGAAATCGGTATCAGATCAGGGATCGCCACGGTCATCCAATTCAGGATCGGCCAATCCAAAACATAGCCCATTTAAAAAAAAAAAAACTATTGATGAGTTTCGGACGATCCATATTGGATCATCCGATCTGACTCGGTTTCGAAACGGACTCAGATCGTCTAGATTGGATAATCTGACTTGATTTTGAATCATATTTTTTAATAAACTCGAGATCGGCTTAGGATTGTGACTCGTTCCGAACCCATCCCAAGTTGGATCAGCCAATCCGGACAGGGGTCAGCCGATCCTTTACACTGATCACCTTTGAGTTCTTGTACCCGAACAGAAAACTGTTTTAAGGGTCTAAACATGCTCTAGTTGTAGACTATAGCAAGACACATTATGACAACCATAAGCCGTAAGCCATGATCAGTAACATATCTTAATAACAAAATCTAGTTTGTAGCACTTTCTTTTCTTCACGACAATTGATCAAATCCATGACAAGTCCACAGGACACCAGCTTTCCTTATCTTCTTAGCTTTAGTGAAAGGGGACCAAGAGATTAGGATTTGAGTGAAGGAGATTGTGGCAAGTTTAGGATTCCATGGTTAAAGAAACGCATGGTCCTTGGTTAAAGAAAGCAACTCAACGTGTATGTACACAAGATTAGGATGAGTGAAGGAGATGGCGGCAACATGTGAGATGTAGCTGAGTGTGATAATTAAGTCCATGAGATGATGAGATGACCAGTCTGTGGCTGGTGAGCCTTAACTTACTAGCAGAACATGCTTATTTTGGCCACCGTGAAATCGGGTTGTGTGGGCCTTCCATGGTCATTAGATTTGGAGCAAAGGTCACACTCTTGTTTGTGCATGCACCCATGTTACTAGAACTCTACTCATCGGCTTGGCTCGTATACTGTGAATCTAAATTTCAAGGTGGAAGACATGGGAAGGGATGAGATCTTTTTGTAAACCTCATATGAACCTCCCAAAAGGTTGACACCTGTTCCATATTGGCCCATTGGCCATCACCGGTTAAGGACATAAGGTAAAAAGTCAGTTTAGAGTTTATAGGTAGGTTTTAGAAATGTACTAGTAGACCCTTTTTGTAGGGATATGTATCAATACCGCCTAAGGTTTACACAATCCAGGTTTCCAGAAGATTCTCATTCCGATTGTTATAACGGTAAAGCTTTAAATTGTTGCACCCAAGGCCTGGGATCGAATATCTTGCCTTTATCATTGTTCCTGAAGAAAGACGGTTCAAACGCTCGAGAAAAAAAAAATGTTGGAAGACATGGGGCTACCAAATATACCTTTTAATTAAATAAATAAAGACGCATGCGAATTCATGTATTCGTAACAGTTGCAAAGTAGTCACAAAAAAGGATAAGTGTGCCAAACTTATGTGTAGTTTCTTGAATGAAGACCACTGTGATGGGCTTGTGATGGCAAACAGTCTCGAGGGAAAAAATTATCATTTTGCCCCGCAGTACTCTCTTATCACATGTCCATCATAGGCGTGTTCATCACAAGGAATCCGGACTCTTAGATTAGAAGATATACCTTTTATTTTGAATGTGAAGGTAAAAAAGGTAAAAGTACAGGTGCCTGTTAAGAGTGGATCCGCGAGTGCTAGTTAGGTGCGGGTGAGTGCAGGCAACACTCTATCCACATCACCTAAGGTCATGTGAACAACTAAAAAAAACTATTAATTTTTTTTTCCTTTCATTCACATGTGCGGATAGTCAATAAAGTACTGCCCACCTTCACCCGCACTTGATTCACTGTCGTCTGTTAAACAAAAATAGGATATTGTGTCAAAATTATTTATCAATATGAAGTCGGAAGCAAATTATCTGCTATATTTGGTGTGATGTTTTCTACGATTACCAATCGGATATATAGTACCCCATAAATAAGGCTGAAAAAGGTGAGAGAGACATATCAACTTCAAACCGGGTTTAGAGTAATCGGCTTTCATCGTAACCGGAATTGGCCTGTGACGTTGCACGATTAATAATGCCAGAAAAATCACAACGAAATATCGCGGACAATTTTCTCTCTATTAAGCCTGATATCTATACAAACTATTAGTGTCAAACATAAAAGTTAAGCAATTATAATCATCATTTTACAATATATTTAAGAATCCGCAATTTACTTGGTATGGAATGAAAATCTCAAAGTCTCATGAGGTGTGTGAAACTTATTTGAGACTAGAGGTGGCAATGGGTCGGGTTGTAAATGAGTTGGGGCTTAAATGGGTTGGATTGGATTCGACCTGTTTACTAACGGGTCAGAAAAACATGGACCGGTAACCAACCTGCCAATAAATGGGTTGAACCCACCAACCCGTTTAAAATGTAAATAAATAAATAATTAATTAATTAAATTTAAAATTAATAAAATAATAAATCATTCACTTCACCTATTTAACATTATATTTTTAATAAATATTGTAAAAAAATCGATTTAACATTAGAATTATAATTTAACCTTGAACTATAAAAATAATAAAATACTAAATTAAAGAGAAAAAAAAAATTTGCATTAAACAGTCGACATAACCAAAACCCGAACCCAACCCATTCAATAAACGGGTCAACCCTAACCCGTTTATACATATTGGGTCAAATCGGGTTGGCGGGTTGGGCCAGACATTGCCAGCTCTATTTGAGACTCATAATTGAAAGTTTGAACATTGCCTAAAAGCGATTTGGGAAACGTAAAATCTCAACTTTGACACATCAATGAAGACAATGATATGGACTAATCAATCTATATTATTTTTGTGTACTATACGACAAAGTGCGAGGTTTGGTGTGTGTTGGTTATTCCATCAATGTGGATGGGCCATTGGCTTATAAATATTAATCAAAACCTTACTTATTGGAATCATCTGTATAGGCGTCGGTTACACTCTTAAAAGAGTACAAAACAAGGATCATGTGTACAAGAGTAAATCATGTATAATATGTTCTAAAAACTTAAACATTCTCATATGGTCATGTAGAAAATAATTTTATGTTCGAATAGGGTATTCGTTATGCATCCAGACAGCATTTAAAGAATGAAATGTTGGTTTCGAGAGTAAAATTCCTCTACTGCTATCCTTAATACCATCTCTATCAAGGGATGGGAGTTAAATAAGCACGTATCGTCTACAACATATTGGTACAGCATTTTCTACAACAAGATTTTGATTGGTCATTTTATATTAAAAATACATTTTCTTTTATAACAAAATTATTTGAAAATAAAAAGAAGTCAATCACATGTCTTGATGCAAGATCTGTTACAGTATTTTGTTGTATATAATATATAGCTAGTCGAGTTACATACATTATAATCAAGAGTTGATGTGGACAGCCTTCCGTCCCTTGATTGTAGAGATGGTAGCAGGAATCGTAATAGAGGAACTCAATCATTGTTTTGAAGGTGTGGGTCTCACCATTCATGCATACATGTCATTGACGCGTTTCTCTGTTGAATGGCATCTGCTGAGAAATAATTTTTTTTCTCACTGTTTTCACATGGATGCCTTAAACTAGCTGAAATTACAAATCGTCAAGATTTTTTTTACTTTCTTTGGTAGAAATAGAACCAAAGTCGCCAGGAAGTGCAGCGAGAACACGAGAGCTCCAAACTTGAAAATAGCCATGTGATTCAAAATGCCTACAGAGCGTCGTTACATATACAAACAAATTGTACTTACTGTACAATATCTCAATTTCATCATATAAATTGAATGATATAGTTCAAAATGGATATCTATCAACCCAATTTCTTAGATATTCCTATTTTTCAAAAAAAAAAAAAACTAATAAAATATTTATCATATTATCAATACGTGGATTGTAAATTGTAAAACTGCCAATTGGAAATACTGAAAATGTGGATTTGGGATGTTCTAGCACTCGGAACACGGATTTGCATTCTAAATGTCAGAACGCCACTCTAAAGTCACGGATTATGTGACTTAGAGTAGAACCTCATAATTTCAAAGATGGACAGTCATTACAACTATACATAACAATTTTTTTTTTTATTAATTTGATATCCTTAAGCAGGTTGTAATTAAGATTATATATAAAGTAGCCTTTACAGGTTTACATGTCAAAAAAGGATTTGAATTTTGAACTTACATGTCATGAAACAAATTTTGTCTTTAATTAAGAATATGAAAATAGAATAGATGATAGCCAGACACTAAAGTTACACCAAATTAATCAATACTATTGCACTCTTGTTCTTATAATAAGCCTTATAAAGATTCCTTACAGATCCAGTATAGTTCATTAGGTAGTTCTCTTCAGACTAACCCACATAACTTCTTTAGGATTGTGTTTTGGTCACTACATGTTAGATTCAACTTAATCCTTGAAGAGGGTACATGTCATGCACCTGAAACCACACACTGCCACACAAAGTGGTGTGCCCACTACCCGGCCCAAGTCTCCAACACTACAACATAATGGATTTCTCTTTCAATGTCATAACCCCATTCTAAATTAAAGTAACCGGACATCTCAAAAAAGATAAAAAGGAAGGTGATAATCATATTCTGGTTCTCAAGATTCAAAAAGCTCTCTTGGTCATACTTGTGATCAAAATATACTTATTCTCACGTACCCCAGTACATCCCTTTCTTTATGTATACCACTTTAACCCTTGTCTACGAATCAAGAATCCAAGGAGACAAAGCTCTCTGCCCCCACCACCCACAATAACAAATGTTCTGCTCATTGCAGCACCAGAGAGATCACAGATCGTTTCCTAGATCATTTCTACAGTTTTCTCCAAAAACTTCACAAATATCTCTCCTTGTAAGCTTCTTTCCATTTCTCTCTCCTCATGTATATATATATATATATAATAATATGTAGTTATACTTCACATCCCATATCGGAAACGATTAATTAATATTCTTAACCATGTCCATCTTAGGGTTTTCACACCCAGATAAGTTTTACAAGAAGTCGACCCACAGGAGGAATTATTCTGGTGAAGTCGACGTGTTTGAAGCAGCACGGTATTTTGGCGGCAGCGGCAATGACGCTTCCGGTTGTTATTCCGGCATAGCTTTTTGTCAGAAGACTATGAGAGAAGAAAATCAAACGTGGAGATCTAGGGGAAGAACAAACATAGATATGACCATAAGAAACCCACTTCCTTTGCAATCTTATGGGGTCGAAAAACAATCAAAAGAGAAGAAACACAAGCAACCTAGCTCTCCAGGTGGTAGACTTGCCAGTTTCTTGAACTCTCTTTTCAATCAAGCAACTTCTTATAAGAAGAAGAAATCAAAGTCTACCACACAGTCAATGAAGGATGAAGAAGAGAGCCCTGGAGGGAAGAGGAAAAGGAGGAACAGCATCAGTCATTTCCAAGGTATCAGCAGTAGTACTGCAGATTCCAAGTCAATATATTATCCTTCAAGCTCTGGTTTTAGAACACCTCCTCCTTATGCAAACACTCGCACAAATGTCTGTAAGGACATTGGAGTAGTCTATACAGATCAGAAACAAGTAGTGCCTCAGTCCAAGTACAATGAGAAAGTAAGCTCTTTAGCCTTAAAAAAGGAAGTCTTGGATGGAAACATGGATTTGGCTTGGTTGGATGAGAAACTTAAATTTCTTGAAAAGAAGAAGTTTAATGATAAGATTTTACAGAAAGACGGGATTTGGGGTGATCAGTATCCAACAGAGATGAAAGATTTTGATAGATTTGAAGCTGATGGTGAAGAGAGTGATTCAAGCTCTGATCTGTTCGAGCTGCAGAACTATGACTCTGGTAACTATTGACTGCAGGTTCTTGTTTTGGATGTTAAAGCTGTTGATTTTAGTTTTCAAATTCCTTCTTCAGAGCTTCTTTCTTTTCTCTCTTTGCTTTGTTAGATAAGTAATAACTAATAACTACTCCTGAAATGCCTTTTCCGATGAAAATTACATTTCCCATAAAAACATTTTATTTGGGAAAAAGGTGTTAAATGATTTCAGGAAACTTATATTAACTTGGGCTGTGTGAACCTCGTGTGAGCCTTCACACTTATCCTCAAATGGACCCCACTAAAAGGGGCCAGGATCTTCTGTGAGCACCCAATAGTGTAGAGACATCATCCAATGGGTGGAAATACCATTTCATCCTTTGGGAGCAGTTTTGGTGGGTCCCGCTCTTTGGTATTGTCTCTACACCACCAGCGCTCACAGAAGATCCGCTCCCACTAAAAAGGTGACTTCCATTTTTAAAGTCTTAATAAACTTGTAACTTAGAATTTTCCTAACACGAGTGTCAAGGTTCACACAAGTTAGGCTCACAAAAAATCTTCATCTATGAAAGTACATCGCATCTTGTATTAAAATATTTGCATTCTAATTTACTTTTTTTCTTAACAAATATTAACTTGAGAGCATCCTCATTCCTCACGTATCATTTGGCGTTTCCCTCAACATTAATTACTTTCGAAAAGTTTCACTAAATTATGAAAATTGCTGGAAGTGGTAATAAATTTAAATTATTTACAAAAGACTCGCTAACACAATAATATAGGATCCGTTATGTATGAGGCCTGTGGTACATGCCCAATTGTTAAACTTAACTGTTCAGATAAGAATAAGTCAAGCAAGGTGATAAATAGTTACATATTAAAATATTAGAGCATACTGAAACAAAAATATAAAAAAAAAAAAAAGAAAAAGAAAAAAACTTAGAATTACTATAGCCATCCGATCAAGAACGTACACAAGGATCTGACGGCTGATATGTTAGGGATCAATATCAGTGCTTGTTTTTTAATATATTTATTCATGCGTGAGTAGTGATCATGGGGTGCTGCAACTCATGATCTTAAAGTAGAGAACCGTGCAATTTGGTAACCCAAATCTTGCACTTTCGTATTGGAATCAAAGTAAAGCCAAACCAGGTCTAGTCAAGAGACTCAAGACTAATTAAAAGAGATTTTGCTTTTTCTTTTTCTTTTTCAAACAATGTTGGGCTTCCAAGGGATTATTTTGCTACGTGCACAGTACGGATCTTACGGAACGATGTGCAGTCACTTATATGGGGACTGCACCTTTTTCTTTTGTTTTTCCATGTTAATGCTATTACCAAACTTATTTTGGCTTGTTCCACACCTTAGAGATAGTTAATTTCCTTTATTAAAGAAATTTTTTACAGTTAGATTAATGGCATGGTTTTAGCCATTTAGTTTTTAACTTAATTCTTTTGAATAGATGAATGGCTTTTTCTCATAATGACAAAAGTTTGGGTTGGACACCTAGGCATGGGTACGCTTGGTCTTCCAGGTCCAAGCCTATATTTTCTACATTTTTCTTGGATTTATTAGTTTGGTCCCCTGCATTACCCATATCTTAAACATAATTTGTATAGTCTTATCTAAGAAAATTATTAGAAGCATTTAGGGATGGCAACCGGCCAGGCTTAGTTGCAAGTGGGTACACATAATCTAACCAACAATACGGTCATACACACACCTATATATATGCACAATCCCTTTCATCGTTGAAGTGCCTTTACGGTTATTCCTGTCTAGAGGGTTTTTTTTTTTAAAAAATAAAAAAATATTAAATAACTAATATTTTTTATAAAAACTACGTACATAAATATTAAATATTTATATATTAAACTATATTAATGTCATGTGTGAATATATGGTCCGGTCAGGCTTCACAAACCTTATTCATTAAGCCTGACCCAAAGTTGAGCCCTAAAAGCCAGGCTTACCCATACTAGATTGGGCCAACTAGACACAAGGGTAGGGCTGCCAATGGATCGGATCATGATCTGAGTTTGATCCGAAAAAAAGGATTTAGTAAAGAATTTTCGACCCGATAGCCCGATAAGATGTGATCCAATTCAATCTGCTTTTAATCAGGTCAAATTCGGATATCAGTTGATTCGATTCAATAAGAGTCCAATTCAATTTCATTTGTGTGCATATATAAATATATAAAATATATATAATAGATTTACATATGTATGTACATATAGTATTGGGTGACTACAAGTATTAAACATATACTTAAAAATATGTCATTAGTTTGGGATACTTTTTTTTCAAAAAGTAAATATACATCGAATTATATTTTTTTTTATCTGATTTCTTATAACTATAAAATAAGGTTACCGAAGATCCAATAATTATTTGAAACTGATCTGATCCGAAACTAATCGAACTTAATAAGAGATTTATGATCCTATGATCCGATAAAATATGATCTAATTTGATTCGACTTTTAAAAAACTCAATCTGGATATACCTTGATACGTTCCGAATCCGATATGTTGGCAACCCTACACGAGGGTAGTCGATTGCCGACAAACATTGCATTGGTATGAGGGTCTTAGGTTCAAACTCATTATATTATAAGCCTACAGTTACATGTTTATTATCTTTGAATTTAACATGTAGGATTAATTCTTAGACCCCCTCTCATTTCTGACAACTTTAGACACATGCCATATATTTTCTGATATTCTATTTATATCCCTTGAAGTTTTGTACTATATTGCATAAACCACCCCTCTGTTAACTTTTTGTCTTATTACCCAACAAAAAGTACTGATGTCATTCAATTTTTCCTAATTTGCAAACTACATTTTCTCTTGAATTAAAGCTAGAAACTCAAAAATAAAAATATTCCCTAATACCTACTCAACAAGATTTTATTCATAATTTTATTATGTAAAATTACCTAAATCCTTTACTTTAGGAGATTTATTGCTTATGCATCCTAAGAACATGATAAATGACCACAGGAGAATAACGTTACAAAAATATTTGAGGCTAAATGTCTTGATCAAATAACCGTTGGCAAAAAGTTAACTTAAAGTAGGGGGTTTAAATAATGTTGCCTTTTTATTATTATAAAATTTAGTTTTTTCTCATTTAAATATAATTTTTAAGATAAAGTTAAAAAGGTAAATTAATGTCCTCTATTAACACGTTCACCCAACTTATTAATAGGAGTGTAAATGGAATATCAGAAAACATAGAAGATGTATCTACAGTTGTAAAAAAATGTGAGAGGATGTACATACCACGCGGTGTGAATCCCACGAATATGTTTGTATAGGACTGACCCCTTGGACTTGGGCTCAAGCAGGCTCGAGCCCATCAAAAAATAAGCTTGCTCATTAAAGTTTGTATGAGCCAATAGGGACCCACCCAAACATTGGAGTTGGACACCTCACTTAAGCTCAAGGCCATTTGCACCACGACCTTCAAATTTTGTGAGGAACAATTGGAGGCCAAGCCCAACCATATTACTTCTCCCACATATTCAAACTTCAAACTCAGAAGGCAAAGGAATTTTGGTATATTCCTTGGATGGTTCGTCACTAAACAGCTTGAAAGTATAGATCTAGGAAAACAAATGGGTGCAGATGCCAGACAGCCAGACTGCCACAGTAGAGAATCATATATAGGTACAAAAAAGGATAATAATGCCTCTTAATGAATCAAATTCATCTATATCAAGGCAATTAGGATTTGCAATGGTGATTGCTCCTTCAAAATATTTGATGTAACTACTAGTATCCTGTTATCTTTAAGTGCAACTCCTCTCAATCGAGCAGCTTTTCAATTTAGTAATTGATATTTTCACAAAATCTGCCGATTGAACATGGAATCACTCAAGATAATCCTTAACTTACGAGATTCCAGTGTTGCCTGATAGAAAGCCAATGTTGGGGGTTATTTATCCATATCAGATTTTTGATGTAACCAATATGAATAACTAGATCCATTCGATTATATATTGATAGCTTGAATTGGTTCAGTTGTAATGTAATAGCTTTAATTGGTTCAAAATCTCAATAACAGCTAGATTATAACAGAAAATATCTCTCTTATCTACTAGAGTTACGGCCTATAATCATGCACCGAGTTCATCAACTACTATTTGATCGTTTGGTTGCATGGAGAAGATGATAAATAAAAGACATTGTTATGGTAAACTACAAACTCTGTTTATTTATTCAAATTTTTTGATGAAATCCAACAACCAACTCATCGAGATTGATCAAATATTGTATATATATATATATGATGATACAGCCATATATAATTTATATGGTAATCTTATTGCCGGATCACATGTGATGCACGTGACTATACAATGTCATCTAGGTTCCACAAGCTACCCCATAAGCCCTCATCGTCTCCCACAAGGGCGGACGCAGAGAAGGAGCCACCATCTTGAAACATCATGGGCATGCTTTGGTCTCCTAATGTGGGATACATGAACACCGTATCTTCACTTTTTTGTGCTTGATATACATTGCTACCATCCTCATTGAATTGAGTCAGGATCCTTCTCATGTCAAGTTCTTGCTCTTGTTCTTGTTGTTGCTGCAGCTGCTGCTGTTCTTCCATTGGTTGTTGCTGTTGCAGCTCCTTGTGCTGCAGGTTTTGTTGTTGTTGGCGATTAAGAGCTCGAGTTGCTTGCTTTTGTTGAGACTTGAAATACTTCTCCTTGTTTTTGAAATGAGTTCTCCAGTAGTTCTTGATCTCGTTGTCTGTTCTTCCAGGCAAGTATCGCGCTATTGTTGACCATCTGAGTTTTGCTTAGTTTGTTAATTAGTTGTCTTCAAGTATAACCATATTCCAAAAGAAGTAAAGTTACCCAGAGAGAGAGAGAGAGAGAGAGAGAGAGAGAGAAGCATTACTTGTTTCCCCACAAGGCATGCAGCTCTATGATAATGCCCTCTTCTTGAGGTGTTAGTTGACCTTTCTTGAGACCAGGCCTAAGGTAATTCACCCATCTTAGTCTGCAACTTTTACCACTCCTATTCAGCCCTGTATCCATGCAAGAAAACAGTATCAGATAACCTGGTTTCTATCAAATTCAACGATAAAACATATTAGAATTACTACTTCATAAGTGAAACCCTAGCAGTACTTAAGATTTAACATGAGAAACTGGACTCTTAACTAGGCCAACTCAAGGGAATATTGTGCTGAGTCATGGTTATAGGAGTGAGATTACCTGCAGACCTAGCCACAGAACTCCATCTTCCTTCTCCGTGCAGATTAACATACTGAGCAAGAGATTTATCTTCTTCAGCAGTCCAAGGCCCCTTTCTCCATCCTTGCTCTGGGACACTCCACCCCATCAACCCCACCATTATTCCACTTTTACTCCCTATGTTGTTGTCAATTTGTATGACACAAAGTTTGCAGTTTTGTTCACTTATATATACTCCATCTCACCAAGTCTCGTCAGTGTACGTTCTTATAAAATATCATTCTTTCCACTCATATAAACAAAAAGTGATCTCATTAATTTTAGTATATATCATCAAATCAAATTAACGATTTGCTCAAGCTCTTCATCATAGGTAGAGCTTTAACCCAAAACCCGTCCATCTAATAAACGGGTCACTCGGGTAGATCTTGATTGATGGGTTTATGATATAACCCACCGGTCCAATCTAACTCATTTAGGGTGACCCAATTAAGAAATATTCTTTTTTTGCGATATTCTGGACCTGTACGGTTTGTGCTATCTTTAATAATGGAGTCGAAGCATTGCCCTAGTGACTCCAGCCCGGCCAAGTGTAGATACGTTAAAACCAGCGCGCGACTCTGATTTGAGCCTGCAGGCTGCAGCCATGCGAAAGAAAAAGAAAAACCCAATTCAAAAACGCAAAAAGCAATCGTGTTCTTGTTCATGAACAAACTAAGGAGACAGTATATCTATCCTGACATCAGCACGACTACATTTCTAATTATAGGATTAAAGAAAGTCTAAGCAATCCCCGAATATAATCTCAATAGCCGAAAGGAGTAGTGGGTTGTGGATGTTCCCTTGAAAACGGCTTCATAGCCAATGGTTGTGTAACAGCTATTGATCTGCATACTCCTTAATCGCATGCTTTAGGGAATATATTAATGGCTAATATCCTTGTTTCATAAGTGATGATGAGTCACCTAAGAGACACGTGGTACTTAGGATGGGGGTGTTTTATATATGAGACTGGAAATATTGGTTTCAAAGCTCAAATTGGGATACCTACTCACATGGGTAAAAAGCAGCAAATGGGCCCTAATAGATCGATCCAACTCTGTTTCCTCAAAATCTCCCATGTCATGCTTACGCATTTGTCGATAGATGCTTTTTTCGGAGAACGGATCCTCTGTTAACAATCTTGATTGTTAACAACGCTGTTAACAGGATAAAATGACGGGTAAATGTATAATTTTACTGCTTTCATGAAGGTGAAATTATAAAGATAAAATTACATCTTTACCTTTTATTTTATCCTGCTAACATAACAGGGTTGTTAACAGAAGATCCTCTTCCCTATTTTTCGAGGTAAAATGTACTTTGGGTAGTAGTTTATTTCTTATATGGATCTTTGATTAGAAGTCAATATCATTCATTTCTAGATCCTTTACTGTGCTTACTATTTTAGGAACTTGAATTTCCAGTAAGTACTAATGGTATGATTAAGAGCAGTTCAATTCAAAATACCAATTTTACTTTTACACTTCAATAAGAAAATTAAAATAATGTCAAAAAAGATTTCTCCTAAAATACATATTCTGTGTCAATAAGGTCAAAATGACAATACAAATTTTATAACAGAACGAATCATTTTATAGGAAAAACTTAAAAGAAAAATATAGAAAAAGGAAAATAATAAAAATTAAAAGCCACATTCTCATTTTCCCCATTTGAGACCAATTTATTAACGATTTTCAAATATAATGAAAGCTAATAGCCCATTTATTCAGTTTTTTATGTTAGTGGTTTAGCATCCAATACCACATAGCTTTAGGTTTGATTATTGTTCTTAGAATGTGGGCAGAAAATGCAACTACATATATATGAAGCACTTAAGTGGTTATAATATTTTAGACTAACAACTCCATCTTAATGCCCACCTTCTATGTTAGGAAAAAAGTAGGTGAATTTAGTTGCATCCTTATTTTAGTATCCCGACTGTGCGTTAAATTTATGAGGTTGATCCGATTCAATCCATTCAAATCGATGGTTCAACTAAGATGATTCAGAGATATTAGAAACGTACTTTCATGCTTGAAAAAATTGCTTAAATGTGTTAGTGGTTCGACCAACCAGTCCGATTTGTCTTTAATAAACAAAAAGATAGTATAGGAAAACAAAATCCATACATTAGAATTTCTTTGCCAGTTTCAGTTATATACTAACTATGGGTTTATCTTACTATTTTATTACCATGGTTTGTAGAGCAAGGTTTAAAGGATCGGTTCAATTCGGTCTCCAGCCACGATACAACATATGTATCGTGATGTTTTGGACCAAATTGGTACAACTGATATTGGTTTGGACCGGTCGATACAACTAGTCCAATCATTGTACAATTGGTACGGTATTTTTTATTTTTTTTAATTTATAAATTAGACAGTCCAGATCAGTATCGGTTCGATCAATCCATTTATTTATTTTTAATTTAAAATTTAAGTGGCGATCCATTTTTTGCATCAAATATAGATCTGACGATACCATCAATCCAGACCAAGACCAATCTGGTCCCTGGTCCTAAGACCTTAAACCTTGGCGTAGCGTAAGGAAGGAATAAAGGAAAAACATACTAATAAAACCGAACACCTATATTGAGTGAGGGGCCATTTTTTATTCGGGCTGGCAAAATGGGTCTGAATTTGATCAGTATTGGATCCAAAAATGTCGAATATGGTTACATCTCCATAACCGATGGATACCATAAAGATGCAAGAATCCAATTCTCTGTATTAATCCAACTCAAATTGCATATTTGGTTTGGTTCGGGTTTCGAGCTGTCAAAATGGGTCCGAATCTTATTAGTATTTGATCTGAAATCATCGAATACGGTTATACCTCCATATCTGATGGATCGCATACGAATGCAAGAAGCCAATTCTTTGTATTAACCCATTTCAAATTGCAAATTTGGTTTGGTTTGGTTCGAGTTAAGTCGGATTCATACAAATTTTTGTAAGAACAATATTTTATGTTTTATATTCATAAATGAAATATAATATACATATATAAATTGTAGTTCAGTTTAATCCGGTTCACTTTAGAGAAATATATATATATATATATTAAAGTTCTAGTTTCGGTTCAGTTTAATTTAACCAAGACATCAACCCAAAATCAAACCAATATAATTTAGTTTTATAGTTTTAAAACCAAAATTGAACCAATTGTCAAGAAACCCAACTCAACCTGAACTAAATCCAATCTTTATAAATCGGTTTTTGGGTTGAACGGAGCCTTTAATACAAGTAAATGAAAAGGGCAGTTTTTTTTTTTTTTTTTTTTCTTTTTATTCTTTAACTTGGATTTAATTTAAGTTAAAAAAAAAAAAAAAAACAATTTTTTCTTCTTTAATCTTTAACTTGTATTTAATGCAAGTAAAAGGACGGTTTTTTTTATATTTTATAATATCTTTAAAACAGAATGCAGTGCAAAATTATAGCAAACGGCCACGTCACTGCTTTTGTACAGTGACGGGACGGTTTGCCTTTATATATAATATAGATTTGGAATGCTACGAGGCATTGTTTTAGTGGTTAAGCTCATTTGTTTAACGTAAACGTACCCATATATAGGTATTGATGGACCATATCACAATCACAATCTTAAAAGACTTATTATGTATATATGAAAGATGTTGAATGTGGTCAAAGATGTTGAAGGAAAACCCACATTAATTAGCATGCTTTGATTTGATAGTACAAAATAGAATCTCAAGTGCTTTTTTGATTTTGTGTCTTCTCTCTACTTTTAGAAGCATCTCAAGGATTCTTCTAGTTCTAGATAGATAGACGGATCTGGTTTACTTTTTTGTAACTAATGCTGGAAGATATTATGGCATCTCAAGGCTTCTAGAGTGAGTTTGTGCAAGTTTAATATCATTTCTATATTTTTATATCATTTGTTAAATTAGAAGCTCTGCACAACCTAGGAACTTGATTGGGTTAGTTCAGTTCATAGACGTATACACATCCCACACGTAGTTCGTGGTGATTGGTGAGACCGTAGAACCAACAACTAATCAAAACGTGTCTGCACGCACTCATCAACTAATACGTGATATACCCTTTTTTTAAAGCCAGTACAGATTTAGACGTCACTAATGAATGAAGCTGAACCACGCATTTTTGTTTCTGTTTTGTCCTCGGTCATCATCAGAACGCTGAAACACGTCCAGTGGGTGCGGAGCTAGAGCGCCAAACTTAAAAAACTTGTGATCTAGAACGAGTTTGCATATATATATATATATATATGCTTTTAATGGGCTTCAGCCCATTCTTTTGCTTTCATTAATTGGTAGGGCTGGAGCTGTACTTCCACTTGCTTTGCTCAAGTCCCGCCTTAAATTTGACGGGACTGGACTTAAAAGTATAAAGATATGGGCATATATATCTTGCCTAGCCGCACCCAAATGAGATCCAGGCTAATTGAACCAGGTGGGCTGCCTAGCCCAATACCAATACAACACCCATTTCTTAATCGGGTAAGGCTTGGGATCCATGTATATGACCCAGTTAAAAGTTAAAGCCACCACATCAACAGATAACATACATAATAACTATGTTAATTATTTAACTATAAATAAGAAAAGTATGATGTTTAATAAATTTTGTTTGTTTTTTTGTCATTGCATATATATTTCAAGGTGATAACTCTAGATTTTTTCCATTGATAGTAATGGGACAAGTTAAACGGGTAGCTCGCTTTGTCTTGTTCCCAATTGAGTGGTTTTCATAATATAATATATGATGGGGATTAGGGTTTGGTGGTTCCAAATATAGTTATTTAATAATTAGAAACATGTTTTATAAAATTTAAAACAAAGTGCTCATTTTACAATATTTAATTTTAAATGATTTTTCAGTTTACAAATGCCCGTTAAAATATGATATCGGAGCCACCAACTTTGCTACCATAGTAAACAGAGGATTAGAACTGGAAATTTACGACCCAACCCGACTAAATAGGTTAGGATCGACCCGTTAGTAAATAGGTTGGACTTAGGCTTAGGTTTTATTGATTCGTTGGTAAACGGGTCGAATTTGACCCAACCCGCTAAACCCGTGTTGACCCGTTTATTATTATTTAATTACTTTTATAATATTTATAAAAAGTATAATGTTAAATAAGATGATTTACGATTTTATTAATTTAAATTAAAATAAATAATTAATTGATTAAAATTTAAACGGGTTGACCGATTTGATCCGTTTATGTGCGGGTTGAATTCGGGTTGAAGTTTTTGACCCGTTGGTAAACGGGTAAAACCCGACCCATTGCCAGAGGATCCGGGCTCCAGTAATTTTGAAGAATATGACATATATCCACACAAAGTGTGAAACGCGTCGAAATCTCGGTAGATTTTATCCCAAGGAATCTTATCGGCTATTGCTTTAATGCCACGTTAGCCGTTCAATCGGAAGGTCAATAGTTTTTTATCGATAGCTAATCGAACGGTCAGCTTTTAAGTCACAAACGTGAATTAGGGCTTTATATCTATCTATATATATATATATAGATGGCTAGGGAGACCGACCGACTGAAGAGTGAGAGCAACAGAGGAGGAGGAGAGATTATGGGTGAAAGGGAGGTGAGAGCTGACGGGAAGCTCTGGGAATGGGTGGGATGGAAAGGTCATCTCTGATTACCGGAGAAAGTCCTTTCCTATTCCACCCATACCTAAGGTTTCCCGTACTTCCTCCCTTTCCTTCCTTCCTCTGTTTCATTTCTTTGGGTGATCTAATTTATCATAGTGTTAAATTTGGCGGAGATGAGGAAAGGGAGAATGAGCCATGGTAAGCTTTAGGTTTGGGTGTGGCTTGGAAAGGTTATCTCTTCACTTTTGAATCTCAAACGATGTTGACGATATCCTTTCCCAACCCGCCCATTCCAATGGTTTCCAATTCTTCTTCCCTTTCCTTTAATCAGTGCACACACCGTCATGAGGAAGACCCTGCTTGTCTGGTAAGTCTTTAGGTTTTTTTTTGTTTCAGTATCATTTCATTGTTTCGATTTGATCGATCTTAATTTCTAGTCTGATTTCGTACATGTAAGGCAAAGTCGTAATCCCAAAATTTCATTTGAAATTTCTTTAGGTCGAAATTTTATTGGTAAACGACGTTGAAAAAAAATTGCTAAAATTAAGTTGATTTCATTCAAATTGTAATTATTATGCAGAATCACTTCCTCTCAAGGATAAAAAAAAAAAGTTGAAAATATACGCTAAAATAAAATAAATTTTCAATTGTTTTATCGTAATCATCAAAACTTCAGTGATTTCGAAGAAATTTTGGGTTTTATTTTGTTCCAATAAAACGTAAGACAATACTTTGCAGACAAAATTTGGCCTCGATGAACAAAATTAAATTTTGGTAATCACCGAGATGAATATGAACCACTAAAAGATCTAATTTATCAGAGTGCTAAATTCTCATTCTTGATTTTCAAAATCCAGATATTGGATTCTGAAATGTGATTATGCCAACTAGATAGCACCCCACGTTTTTTCAATAATAAGTTTTTCTTAAAAAAGAACGAATGGGGGTTGCGTAGATGCGAAAGAATGGGATTGAAAGAAAGAAATTCATGAGTATATAAATGTATTTTTACAAGAAAAAAAAAAAGAAAAAAAGAAAACGAGTGGGACTGATGCAAAAACAATGGGGCTAAAATAACAATAACATAAAAGCAAAAGTGATAAGAGA
Organism: Pachysandra terminalis; assembly: GCA_031762675.1. Lineage (NCBI taxonomy): Eukaryota > Viridiplantae > Streptophyta > Magnoliopsida > Buxales > Buxaceae > Pachysandra > Pachysandra terminalis. The sequence continues at coordinate 19,160 of JAUPMG010268635.1, forward strand.
TATAAAGGGATGGGTCGATTGAGAAATAGATGCCAGGAGATTCAAGATGAACCAAACGAAGGCTTGCTTGAGTGGAAGGCGCGCGCATCCTCTACACCATAAGACTTGCATCAATCTATACAGCACCGTTGGATTGCTGTCACGTGGATGTTACGTGGATATCCTAGAGATACTAAAGTTAAATGAGAAAGGGTATTTAGTTTTCAGAGTACTTATGTGTTTTTTAAAACAAAAACAAAATGATAGCGCTGTTAACAGTGTTATATTTTGGCGTCAATTTTTTTTGCTCTTACTTTCCACTAATTTTCAAACTATTCTCAACTTCAACAACGTGAATACTCTATAGAAGAGATGATCTACATCATCATCAACAACTTTTAATCTCCAAAAAACCAGTTCTTTAGCTTCATCTCATTAAGGATCAATACTCTAGAGAAGATTATCCACC
>JAUPMG010268652.1:0-19606 GCA_031762675.1 Pachysandra terminalis
TTTAGATTTGTCTCTTGATTATTCACTTGTTTGCCACCTCCTGTGGAGGGGGTGAGAGTTGCGTCGTCGGATTCTAGCTGGTGACCCTTGAGGAGTATACCCTGGAATCGGGTCATGACATTCCGGGACACCAATTGATAGAATTCATTGATGTAATCGTTTACAGATCTCGCCCCTTGGCGAAGGTTCTGCAAACGTTGATACAGAACTCTCGTGTTGTTATGGCTATGAGGCAGAAAAGCTTGTCGCATATGCTTCTTAAGCTTTTCCACGAACTGATCTTACTTTTACCCTGTCTGGTTCGGCTAAGTTAGGACTGCTGCCACCAAGTAGAAGCACGTCCTCGGAATTTAGTAGCCACTAAAGGAACCCGTCTATCATCGGGAACCTCCTTGAAATTCAGAATCTCTTCCACAGTATTAATCCATTCTAGAAAATCTTCTGGTTGCAAACTACCATGGAAATTAGGCATATCAACCTTCAATCTAGATTCCCAACGCCTTGAATTAAAATCATCTCTCCTCCTCGGGTCGACTTCTGCAAAAGGATTTTCGGATTCCGTATCTTGCTCCCTATTCTGACTCGCATTCAAAGTGGCCATCTGCTGGGTTAGGATCTCGATCTGTCGTGTGAGTCTTACTACATCATCATGCTCATAAACTTCTTCCAAAGGAGCATCTCTCCCACCACGTCCGTGAGGCGGCATATCGTCGCTAGCTCTACTACCAACTGATGTAGGGCGAAGAAGAAGAGAGTTGATGAATCCGGCTCAGAAGCACACAACCTTCTAAAGTTGCTCGAGTCTTAGGAAAAACCTTAGAACAATAGGAATAAAAGAGAAAACTTCTCAATTCAATTTCATAAAATATTCAATAATGAAATCTCTACAACCACTTCCCTATTTATAAGAAAATCCTATCTAAGAAAAGCAGTCCTAAAAGAAGCAGGAAACTGCTAAAAAAGAAATCCTAAAAAAAATAGAAAACTGCTAAAAAGCAATCCTAAAAGAAATAGGAAACTACTAAAAGAAAAACAATCCTAAAGAAGAATTAGGAAAGTGTTGAAAACAAGCATTAAAGAAAATAGGAAAGCAAAAATTACTAAAATTCGTAATACTTTGGAGGCCGTTTTGAGGGTCTAAACGACTTTAAACGGCCAACACGCATCTTACAACTCTTGTAGATCTTGTCAAGGGATTTTCGAAATGGTATTATAAGCCCAATTCTGACACTGGAGCCGAAATTTATGCCTATTTGAAGCCACAATGTGCGTGGTGCGTCTTATTTCGATCCAGCGCTTCTAAGTAATAATCCGCGGTCACTTCTACCACATCATTCTCCCCAAGTGGGAGAGAATTCATCCTCGATTTCGCAGCATCATCATAGGAACTATCCCCATAATAGCATTCTGCATCACTTGGCTTAAGCATATTGTGTGGGTGAGACAAGTTGAGATTTATAAATTTCGTTGTCTTGTTTTGCAAGTAATGGAATAGAAATAATGGCGAACCAGATAATTTTTCAAGATGATGCCAAACATGGCTTACACTTGCATGGTTTTCGATCTAAAAAATCTGGGAATGGTTATTATTGCCTAATCCAAGGTACTGATGCAAAACTTTTGCTTATGTGTGAATCAGATATATTTGTGTGCACAGTTGTAGTTAAATAGCATAAAAGAGTACTGTAGATGATCCTAACAAAAGAGAGAGAGAAACTGGATTTAGATAAGCATTAAAAATCTAGTATCTCTTCTATAAGTAAGAGATCCTGGAAATATTGCTCACATCTTATAGTTTCCTAAGGTAAGGGATCATTGCCTAACACCAACGTGATAAGGTCTATTAGAGATGGCCACGAGAGATTGTTGTGCGCGGTTCATGATGCTTAGAAGCACGCTGCAAAATGATTTTGTTGGCTAACATAACTGCTACAAAATACCTAAGAGATGCCAAACGCGCTAAAACTTGCGTTTGCTAGTACCTCGGCTTCTTGATTGAGGTTGATAACGTATTAGATTGACACATTATGTCTCCATAAATTGGGAGTGAAATATGACCCGATGATATCGACCTGGTTCATTTTCTTGAATTTTTAAACTTTAATGAAAGATATGATTACTTTTCGCTAGGTTTTGATGACTCGCCCTAAAATGGATTGTCTCCATAAATTGGGAGTGAAATATGACCCGATGATATTGACCTAGTTCATTTTCTTGAATTTTTAAACTTTAATGAAAGATATGATTACATTTCGCTAGGTTTTGATGACTCGCCCTAAAATGGATTCTTATAATTGTATTTTTTGTTCCTAATGAGTCAACAATGTTTTTCGAGCTCTCTGTGTTTCCTCTCAACATTCATATGAGGAAGAGGGTGGAGGGGGGTTTTGTAACTTCACTTATACCTTTGGCTGCCAATAATCAGCCATCCTGGAAGACTATCACCAGCAATTGGGTACACAGTGTGACCCAATACCTGCTTCATACTAGTGTGCCTACATTGGCAATCTACACCTACTGGTTTCTGGGGGAAGGCACATCTGGGCACCTGACGCCAACTTCATTTTTTTTTTTGCCGTTTTGGATGAGATGGAATAGAGGTTAGACTGTATATGACATTTAGATCTTCGGATGTATGATTACGCTTCAGAGAAATCCTGAATATGGTATCTGGTTTGGACACATGCCCATACATCTGAGGCACTTTCAGTCAACCTTATTAGAAGATCTGGTTTGATACTATTGTCAGTTCTGTAAACAAATGCCTGAACGACTGGAAGTGTCCCAAATGCATGAACACTCCTCTTATTAAACCTACACGCCAAACTGGCCCTACTAAATACTTAGTTTCTTTGTTAATTAATATTTCTAGTTGCTATTGTGTTTTTGAATTGAATTGCATGGATAATTAGAGATGGTTATTTAGACATCCTTTTTTTTTTATTGGTAAGAATTGCTTAGACATCTTTGTAGTGCCAGTGAACCAACTTTTTTCTTTTTGTTATTGTAGTGTTGGAATGGAGGAGGGGATGGTATTGCAACCGCAATGCTCATGCTTCTTGGAGATACATGCACTTGTGGTTGTAGATTTTGTGTTGTGAAAACCAGCAGAAACCCCGCACCGCCTGACCCAAAGGAGCCTGAGAATACTGCTAAGGCTATTGCAAGCTGGGGGTATGTCTTTACAAGCTTCTTTCTTATTCTAATTGCTTTTTGTTTGTGAAGTTTAAAGAGCCAGACACGTGTTGCTGTTCTAATGATGAAATTTCATTTAAGGACAGTTGAACTTTTCATATGGAGTGTAGCAAACTGTTATGTAGACTTTGGAATAACATGTTCTAAGGTGTATTGGGTTCTTGCATGTGTAATTTTATGCAAGCTCGGTATCAGCCATGCCCTTTCTAATTGGACTATGGTAAGAGGCTTCCACACATTGTTCCAATGATGTTCTTTACATAATAATCATGCACATCTTTATCAATCCTAAAAGGTAACAAGCCAAAATATTCTCATGTTCAACGTCTTCTAGACTAAAAATTCAGCATTAGAAAATGATTTTGAGCATTTGTCTAATTGCTGAACAGTTCAGAAAACCCCAGAATTCTCATAGTTGGCATTTCAATTGTCACTTCCTCCTCCTTGCCTTGGTTATGAATATATGTGCAGCCTACTCTGAATTTTTTCATGCTTGATGATTCTTTTCTTTTATGTGTGAAGTGACTTGTTGTCCCTTATGAAATCTTTAACTTAATGGAAATATCATAGCGTTATAATGTGTGTAACATTATATTGTGCTGACAAGTGTTGATTGTGACGATCTACCTGACGGTGGAAGTCTGTCAAAGCTATGAAGGTCCATATAGTTTCTTTTCTAATTTTCCAATCAATAGAAAATAGCACATAGTGGGGTGCTAACTTCCATGTGATATGATTTCAACATTCCTCTATGCAGAAACTAAAGCCAGAGATCACGATCGAGTGTTTAACTTCTGATTTTTGGGGTGATTTAAATGCTATAACGACTCTGGTACACTCAGGGTTAGATGTTTTTGCCCACAACATTGAAACTGTAAAATGACTCCAGCATATTGTCAGAGATCCTCGGGCCGGGTGAGTAGCATGGTCATATTTCTCATTATAGTTACACCAAACAATTAGTTATTTCTTTTGTCTGTTCATTATATATATTGATAGGTAAAATTAAGAATCATGTTAATACAATAGAGGGGAAAAACCACTTATCGAAAAATAGTGTAAAAATCCCAAAAAACAGAAGAGATGTCCAAGGTCAGTGCCAAATTGACCCACTTATGAACTTCTCAAAGAAAAAGGGAGTTGGATCCCCCAAAAGTGCTGACCAGTGAGAACATTTAAAGAGAAGAAGACTTCAATCTCTTTACTAAAGGTTCTTTTTCTTCAAACACCCTACTGTTTTGTCCTTTCAAAGGCTGCAACAATTAATGAAAGGGCAGATCTTCCACAAAACAAGAAGCCTCTTGTTATAAACATCTAACTTTCAGCGGCTTAAAAGAGAAGATAGAGACGGGCATAAACTGAGACACCAAATTTCTGCAGGATTCGCGAAAGGCACCTGCTGTTGGACAGTGAAGAAGAAGATGATTGGATATTTTTCCACTCCTCTCTTATGCATGATGCACCTACTAGGATTGACCACTTACTAGATGTGAAATTAGACTGTCAATATCTTATTGAAGGAAGTTGATGACATGAAAAAACTACTTTGGATGATACTGGATGCTCCAGATTAGCTTGGCAGCTGAAATTGGGTTCCTTCTGAATAAGCTGCAGGTAGAAGATCTCACAAAGAATCATTCGTGTAAGCTCCAGATCTACTTTTCACTATCTTCCCCTGGACTTGCGGAAGGTAGAATAGAGATCCGGATGAACCAGTTAGCCTCCAAATCAAATAGATCTCTGCAAAATGTCGGACTTTAAAATATCTCCTTCCATTGAAAGCATAATAGTGACTAAAAAAAGCATCCAGGTTATCCATGGCTGCCAAAAGATCCAGTTATTTTCTTTAAGAGCATTCTCACCCTCAGTGTTCTAAATGCTGCGATGTGTTGCCAAATGTCACTACTTGGGGGTTGGGGGACACATCATTAGGGTCAAAGTTGCTCCATCGATATTTTCTACAAAGTTTGCCAAATGTTGTCGACATCGGAGACATATGGGGGACATGGCGTAAAAAAAGAAAAATTGAAGAAAAAATAGGTGAAAATATTTTTATTTTGAATGAATCTTTGTAAGGGTCTAATTTAGAAGTAAATACATTAAATAACTCAGAATATTATAAAAGTGTAGTCTATGTAGATATAGTGAATAACATATGTTTGGGGAGGTACGGTTGCGTACTAGCCTCCCCAAATATATGTCAATCCTTATACATGTATCGTTTTTGCCGTATTTTGGATTATTTCAATGTATTTAGGTCTACTTAGATCCCCACAAAGTTTCATTTAAAAAAAGACTTATTTTTCACCTTTTTTGTTTCATTTTTCTTCATTTGTTATTTTTTGCCACCCATGTCTGCAACATGTCCTTGGAAAGGTCTAGCAACATGTCTTGTGACGACATTTATAACATTGTTCAAGCTTAGATCGAATGTCACCCTATATGAATTTACCATAGCCTTCTTTCAAGAGTCCTGGGATGTGGTTGTAGATGATTTGATGAAGGTCTTCTATGAGTTTCACGACAATGGGGTAGTTAATAAGATCACAAATGCCACTTTCTTAGTCTTAATTCCCAAAAAAAAAAACGCGATAGATATTTGAGATTTCCTTCCTATTAGCCTCATTACCAGCTTATACAAAATCATTGCCAAAACATTGTCCCATCCGATTGAGGGAAGTCATATCTCCGATTGTTACTCTGAATCAAAGTGTCTTCATTAAGGATCGCCAGATCTTAGATACTGTGTTGATTGCAAATGAGTGTATAGAGGGGGCGGGGGGCGGGGGGGGGAGGTATTAGTTTGTAAGGTGGATTTGGAGAAAGCCTATGATAGGGTGAAATGGAAATTTTTGGATTTAGTGCTGCAACGGAAAGGATTTGGGCATAGGTGGCGAAGGTGGATTGAAGGGTGTTTAACAAAAGTAGAATTTTCCTTCATCATTAATGGTTGTGTGAGAGAAATCTTTCCTGCGTCCAGAGGTCTTAGAAAAGGAGATCCGTTGTCATCACATCTGTTCACCTTGGTGAGCAATATTCTTAGTACATTCCTTAGGTTAGCAGGGGATCGAGGTTGGGTTATGGTTTTTGTGTCAGGAGAGGATAGGGTAGAGGTTTCCCACCTCCAGTTCGCAAATGACACTATTTTATTTTTCGAGGCTTTATGTGGTAGACATTTTAGGTGATGTATTTTGAGATGTTTTGAAATGATCTCGGGCGTAAAAATGAACTTGGAAAAAGCACCATTTCAGGGATTGGAATCCATCAGGATCAACTATTGAGATATGCAAAGATATTGGGGTGTGGTATAGCGTAGTGGTCTATAGATATTTAGATCTTCCTTTGGGCGATAACGATAGGCCGGTACGGTTTTGGGAACCCGTTCTTGAGCGGATGGAGAAGAGGTTGGCCACATGGAAGAGGAATTACCTATCATTTGGTGGTCGGATCACGTCCCTTGCTAACTTTCCCACATACTTTCTCTCCATCTTTAATTGTCCAATGAGGGTCGTCAGGATTATTGAAATGTGTCAAAGGGATTTTCTATGAGAGGGAACTGAAGGTAAAAAAGATCATTTGGTAAGATAGAAAGAGGTTTGTAGGTCAAAGACAAATGGGGGATTGAATCTTGGAAACATTGTAACAAGGAATTAAGCTCTGCTAGGTAAGTGGCTCTGGAGGTTCTCTGTTGAAAATGAGAGTTTGTGGCGCAAGGTCATTAGCAGCAAGTACAGGCAGTTTGAAAACTTTTGGGCAACTGGTCTAGAAATAAGGGTGTCCGGTAAATGTCCATGGAAGGAGATATCTACTATTGCTCCCAGATTCTATTCTACCCTTTCCTTTGGTTCAGGGTGGGCTCAGGCACCCAAGTTCATTTTTGATTTGACATCTAGTGGGAAGAAATCCCCTTTTCACTCCGTTACCCTCACTTTTTTAGATTATCTACTTTCTAAGATGCTATTGTGACTGACATCCTATCTTGGTCTGAAGCTGGTCTTGTTTGGAACTTGGACTTTGGGCGGGACCTTAGGCCGACCGATATATCAGAAGTGGTGGTATTAAGACACCCACTTCAGGACTTCTTCATTGACCCTAATCGCTAGGATAAGAGAGCCTGGAGTTTGGATTATAGAGGTTGTTTTTCCACTAGATCTTTTCTTTAATTCTTTCTGTCCGTAGAGTCGACAATGGCTTATCACGTCCTGTCTTTCCTTTCCAATCCATTTGGAAACCCACTATCCCTCCAAGGGTTAAGGTCTCCTCTTGGACTGCAGTTCACAACAAAATCAACACCCAGGATTATCTCCCGCGTAGGAGGAATACCCAGCCATATCACCCTAAGTTTGTATCATGTGCTAAAAAAGTGAGGAATCAGTGAACAACTTGTTTATTCATTGCACCTTTGCTCGGGAGGTGTGGCATAGCCTGATTAGGGTGATTGGAGTTCCTATCGTATTCCCGGAGTCATTACTGGACTCTTTTTTTTTTTTTTTGGATGAATTCGTTACTGGACTTTTTACAGCAGTGGAGATTCCCGGTGATGGGAAAATTGGGGAAGGTGTTGTATAGAGTTGTGGTGTACGTGGCTATATGGAGAATTTGGTTGGAGAGGATCTTCCAGGAGGAAAAGTCTCTCGCTTAGAAATTAATTGACCATGTTTGGACCACCGCGGCACCGCCTCATCATGGGTGAGTACGTATATAGAGTTCAGACACTTCTCCTTTTCAGATATAGTTAGGGACTGGGGAACATGATTTCACTTTCCCAAGAATACCCATCAAGTAGGTTGGTGCCCTCTTGAGATGGGGGTTATTAAGCTGAACTTTGATGGGTCTTCTTTGGGGAAGCGGGCAGGGGAGGAGGGGCGCCATGGCCACCCCCCCCTAAAAAAAACAAAAGTACGTGTATATAGGATTGGCCGCTGCTTAAAAAACATTTCTTAAAAATAACAAGAATGGCCCTGCTTAAAAAACTTTTATTAAAAATAACAAGAATGGCCCCTCCAAATTAAAAATATAATTAGGCTCGTGAGTAGAGCCTGAGCTTGGGAAAAAGCACATTATTTTAACGAGCCTAAGTCGAGCTTCGGTAGGCTCGGCTCGATTAAAGCTCAGCTCGGTTTGTATATGAGATTATATGTTCATATTTCTGTATCTTATATTATGTATTAATATTAGACACACATGTTAACATATTATATTACATATAATAAAACATTTGCACTAATCTAAGCTTTTTTATGAGCCGAGCTTGACAAAGCTCGGCTTGGCTCGGAGCTTAAAATTTTTTAACAAGCCTAAGCCGAGCCTAAGCTTTGCTAGAGATTTATGAGCCTGAGCCGAGCTGGGCAAAGCTCGGTTCGGCTTGTTTACAGCCCTACTCTGTCCTACTTGAAAAAAAGAAAAAGAAAAAAAGCCTGGTTTAATTGTGTTGGGTTTGGGTTCCATGATTTCACAACCCGTTTATAAACGGATCAAACTAACCCGTTTAAGTTGTAACTCATTTATAACCCGCTCGAACCCGACCCGTTACCACATATAGGCTATAGGTATATATACTTTGCCCCCCCCACACAAAATTTCCTGGCTCCCCCCCTAGAAGCGGGGTCTATCGGGGATTGGTGGAGTATCTAGAGACCATTAGGGTACCATTGTACATGCATTTTATGGCCCCTTGGGGGGTAGGAAATGCCATGCAGCTGAGATTCATGCTATAGTGACAGGTTTGAGAGAAGCACGTACTAGAGGGTATAAGGATCTTATAGTAGAGGGGGATTTGTCAGTTATCATCTCTTGGATGAGGGAGCGCATGTCACACTCGTGGAAATGGGACCACCTTGTACGGTTGTCTTGCTTCTTGGCGGAAGGTATGAATATTTCGTTTGTACATGTGCCTTGGTCGGCCAATGGAGAGGAAGATAGACTGGCGAGAAATGGGACCCCCAGAGCATCGCTGATTACAGTCATACCTATCAGAGATATGCTTATGGAATAGATTGTGCCTGTTTTTCTTTTAGTGTTTTTGTATTTACTCTTAGCTTTTTCTTATCTTTGCTTGTTGGGGCTTCTAGCTGAAGCCTTTTGTACCCTTCCTCTTTTGCATACCTTTTTAATAAAAATCTTCATTATTCATAAAAAATAAAGTCTGCTTTGAACTCAGCACTCTAGATATGAGTTATTACCTTCTAAGCAAAAACACCATAAGATCCAAGAACAGATTACTATTCCAATTGTTGTTCTCACTTACGTACTTTGCCCAAGTTACTTTCTGCAAAAGGCACTTTGTATGCTAAATCTCCAACATGATTTCCAAAGGAGACCTTTATTAGAGAGACGAAGTGGTGTCAGCCAAAGAACTCAAAACTTTAGGAGAAGACGCCTCCCTTTTAACAAGACTAAAATTGAATTTTTCCTCCATACCACTTCCTAAAGAATTCCTATGCTATTTCTCAAGGTTTTTAGCAACATTTGCTAGGATAGGGAAAAGGGATATAAAGTAATTGGGGGAGATTGGAAAGCATGCTCTTGATCAATGCCAACTTTCTTCCCTTGTAGAGGTATGATATCTTCCAAGGAGCTAATTTCTACCCATTATTTCTATTCAAATAGACAGTACTTTTGCATAGAGCTGAAATTGGTAACTTCACTTTAAAAATTCAATCTTTTGCAAAGTTGATCTTTAACTGATAAACCACATTAAAGCACGTCAAAGCTCCTCTATTGATGCTAAATTGAAAAGGATAAGGGTTATAAAGAATCAAAGCTCCTCTATTGATGCTAATATGTATTTTTTTTTTTAATTTTAATAGGATTTATCAATTTATATATAATAAGTATATTCTAGTGTAAGTTAATTCTTTTTTAAATCTTTTTATAGTACTTGTTAACATATTTATTTTAACAATGTGTATCGGATTCTTTTTTCTAATACATATTTTTAATAATTAATAAAAATATTTGTAATATCTAATACCAATTTTAGTGTGTATTGGCCTCTTTAAATGGAATTTTAGTACTTTAAAAATTAAAATAATTATTGTATTTAATATATATGTTATTTTTAAGAATATTTTTTTAAAATATTAAAATACTTTTAAATTATTGAGAGTTATAGAATTATTATTTAGGCAATTTTGACATGAAATTTAATGGATATTTAATTGGTGTTATTTTGGGTAGGCCTGTCAATGGATTGGATTCGGACCGGATTAGGGCATATCCAAATTTGATTTGATTAAAAGTCGGATCGAATCGGATCATACTTTATTGGATCATTGGATCATAAATCCCTTATCAAATCCGATTAGTTTCAAATTGGATCGGATTCGAAAAATTATCAGAATTTTTGATAAACCTAATTTATAGTTATAAGAAATCATATAAAAAGAAATATAATATGATACACTTTTTTTATTTCTTTTAAAAGTACCCTAAACTAATGACTTATTTCTAATTCTATGTTTAATTCTTGTATTCACCAAACATTATATATGCATGCATATGTATATTTGGAATATATATTTTATATATCTATATATGTACACAAATGAAATTGGATCGGACTCTTATCGAATCGAATCAACCTATATCCGAATTTGATCCAATTAAAATTGGATCGAATCGGATCATATCTTTTCGGATCATCGGATCAGAAATCCCTTACTAAATCCGTTTTTTCGGATCGGATTCAGATCGAACTCGGACCATGATCCGATCCATTGACAGCCCTAATTTTGGGTGTTTCATATTTTATTTTATTTTTATTTTTTTGTCTTTTTTATGTTTGATATTGGGTCGGGACTATTTTGGTGTGCTTATATTTTATAAATAAGCTTATATAATACTTTTATTATAGGTGTAAATAAAAGTGACAAATTTTAGAGATAATCATTTCATTTTATTATTAAATTATATAATTAGTTATTTTATTAAAATAGGAATCTTTTTGTTTTAATGTTTAAGTATATTTTGGAGATTTTTAACACATACAAAGAAGAGTGAGATTTAATATAATTTTGAAAGGGTAATTTAATCATGAAAATGGATCAAAAAAATCAATAATTTTTATTAGCTAAGACCAAAAAAAAAACATGAAAATATCATAATAAATTAAATGAAAAGATACTTACTTATAGAATTCAAAGATATCCATAGAATAAATATTATTTATAAGCTTAAAAAGGTTATTACAAAATATTTATAATTATGAAAACCTTAAAATTTTCTCTCTTAGTAGTAAGTATGAATATGATAATAAACAATATAATTATTTATATATTATAAATAATTTATTAATATTAATTTTACATTTGTGCTTCTATATTATTAATTATAAGTGTATTTATCTTTTAAATATTTAATTGCAGTATAAAATTATTTTAATCTTATATAAGTACACATTTTAACCTTATTTAATTCGAGGATCCCACTTAAACTTAATCTTGTTATTTAATTGAACTTATCTTTACATGTGTATTTTTCTAAACTAAAATTCGTTATATTATTAGTTACACTAAGAAAAGGATTTTTAAAAGTATAACTAATTACTTTTAATGAACTTATCTTTTTTATTTTAAGCTTACCTTAAACATCCTACTTACTTTTACTTCGAATGAGAATCTTTTTGTTTGTGAGAGATTTGAGTTTTGAGAGGACTCTAAAAAGGATAACACTTGTTAGAATAGAATAGAGTAGACCTTATCTAATTAGATGATACTAAGAAATTGATTTTTAAAAGTATAACTAATTAGCTTTAATAAAACTTATCTTTTTATTTTAAGCCTACTTTCAATATCCTACTTTTACTACAAATGAGATTTCTTTTTGTGCGAGTGATTGATTTTTGATAGGACTCTAAAAAGGATAAAACTTGTTAGAATATAATAGAGTAGGGATAGTTTAGTCACTAAAAAAAGGACCGAAATAATACTTAAAAAATAGCTTGTGCTTTTACTATATATATATTGGTAAATTCATGCTCTTGCTTATACGCTTTTAATGCTAGTGGTGATGGATCAGGCAGGTATGAACAGAGCTTATCTGTTTTGAAACATGCAAACCTCAGTAAGGAGGGTATGATAACAAAATCTTCTAGGATGCTGGGGCTCGGTGAATCTGATGAGGAGCTGAAGGAGGCAATGGATGATTTAAGGGCCATAGATGTTGATATTTTGACACTTGGGCAATATTTACAGGTATAATTACTTGCAAACGGCTTTCCTGTTTTTTAGCTTGAATGTTAAAGCCTGGTGACATACTGAATAATCCAGGCCAAATGATTGCCTAATGCTTTATGCTTGTTTGGTCTTAAGCTTATTCTTTGTTCAGAGTTATGTCCAGAGGCAGTGCAGCCAGGCCATTTACCTAAATTTCAGGCCTATACAACCAATGCGATTTCTTTTCTTGCCAGTTTTTTAAATTTAGAAGAGCACAGGTTTTGCCATCAGGCTACATTAGCCCATTGCATCTCTAGGTCCAGTTGATACTTGCTGGATGGTCAGACTAAAAAGTGGTTATATTCTTGCAGCCAACTCCATTGCACCTAACTGTCAAAGAGTTTGTCACTCCAGAGAAATTTGCTTTCTGGAAAGATTATGGAGAGTCCATCGGTTTTCGTTATGTAGCGAGTGGGCCATTTGTACGTCTCTACTCCTTTCTGCTGATGATATATTTGTTTTATATTATAAAAGTAAACGAATAATGAGGAAGTCCCCCTGATAAAATTTATAATTGGAATTAGTTAGTGGGGTCGTATCAGGCTGAGCTTGTCTGTAAACAACAAGCTCAGGTGAACTTAAATATTTGAACATGAATTAGATAAAAATTAACTTAGTAGTTAATGGAAAAGTGGGCGGGTTTCATTGAGGTGAGAGCTCAGTGAACTTGGCAGAGTTCAATTCCATTAGCCTAGTTTAACTACACAATGGGGCAGGTTTAACGGGTAACCCCCTGGGGAGGGTTTGGCATAACCCCCTGATCTGCCCTGTTGTTATTCAAGTGTATGTTACACACACACACACACACACACACATATATATTATAGGGTTAACTCCACTTACACTCCCTCACGTTTCTGACAAAAGCAGAAACACCCCCTGTGGTTTTTGAAACACCACTTACACCCTTTGAGGTTTTGTACTGTATTGCAAAGACACCCCTTTTGTTAATTTTTCATTTTAACATTAACAAAAGTGCTGACATCATTCATATTTTTGACTATATTACCCTTATCTAAAGTAAAAAAAGACATCTATACATTTTATTAAAGACATTTATATGCTCCACCACCCCACTGCCACTACCCCCCACCACCACCTAAGTGTGCAAGGGATGCACATTGGGTGGTGGTGGTGGTGGTGGTGGGGAAGGGGGATAGTGCTGAAGGTGGCTAGGTGGTGGTGGTGGTGGTTGTGAAGGTGACGTGGTGATGGCAATGGTGGCGGTAGGGTGGTGGTGGTGGGATGGTGGTGAAGGTGGCGTGGTGGTGGTGGGGTAGGGGTGGTGGTGGTGGTGATGGGGGTAGTGGTGGTGGTGGTGGTGGTAAGAGTAGGGGTTAATAAAAACGGGGTTAAAAGGGTAAATTCGCATGCTTTTTTAATACCATCTATAGAACGTTACTGACAAGGGGTGTAAGTAGCTTTTCAGAAACCCCAGGGGGTGTTTCTGCCTTTGTCAGAAACCTGAGGGGGTGTAAGTGGAGTTAAGCCTATATTATATTCACAATATCTGTTAAAGTTGGATATGCCCCTGCTCGGATTATGAGCAGGTTTGGTATAAGGTGAGTTCTGTAGGGGCGGATTAGGGTTTGGCTGAATCCACGCTGTTGCCATCCCTGGTCAAAGATTTGAAATCTGCTTTAAATTGTACTCTTGCTTTGAAGATCCTTAACAAGACCTGTTATGGATTGATTGCTCTAGGTTCGATCCTCATATAGGGCGGGTGAGCTTTTTGTCAAGACCATGGTGAAAGAAATGGCTAGCAAAACCTTTGGCATATCCTAGCAGTTTCAGATCATTACGCTTTAAGTTCAATATTGACGGCTGCTGAGCGGTTTGAAGGTTCAGTGGCAGCAATGGGGTCCAAAGTTCCCATGAACAACTAGACTGCTGAAAGAACTAGTCCGTGGACCGTGAGTATCATGTTTTGTTCAAGGTTTTTCGATCCGTAACCAAAGGTACTCCATGTAGTTTAAACATTCGAATATTGCTGTTGAACAGAAGCATTTGCAACTAGTACAATAACTGTGCAGTGTCAAAAGATCATAATCGAGAAATTAGCTTGGAGTCCATAAACCAGCTTCATTGCTACAATGAATCTTGAAGTTCGTACCTTTGTGCTGCAACTGAGATTAGTGATGGTGAAAGCAGGCCCTAACACTACAAGTAGGGATGGCAGTGGGGCGGGTTAAATGGTTGAACTGCCCCATCCCTAATTAAGCAGCTTTTGTAAGGAATAATTTGCTGAACATGAACTAGAATTCATAATAGCAAAAGGATATAAGCTCCCCAGTAGTATTCTTGAAAATAGATTAAGTTTAGACTGCCCTTTTCATATTTACTTAAATGTTAGGGACATCCTTTTTTTTTAATAGAACACTTCCCCTCAACCAATAGACCACAGGTCTCTCGGGTTAGCTAGACCCTCACGTTGGGTTCGTGTATGCATCACATCAGTCGCATATGGCTATCAAGTAGTTTTATCACTCTGTGCACTGTATCAGGTCACACAAACTCACATATCAGCATTGGTTTCACTCACTGCAAACAATACCACAATTTGTTTTTGGTAATGAACATAATTCTACATAAGACCCTTCTAACGGAATTTTCAATACATGAATGACATATAAATGTATAAACATATGTAAAGTATCCCCAGGAATGATAATATAAACAAATAACAGTTATAAGCTCACATGAGAAATATGACAATTCATAGCAAGTCAATAATCTTCAAAATAACGAAGCATCTACCCAAATAGCATCAAGATATATCATTTAAATCCCATAATCAATATTCAAAATACAAAACATGTATACGCCCACCAATGATCATCTCAAAAAGCACATTATTGGTTGGTTGGTGAATTGAAGTGTCCACCGAATATCCATCAACTAACTGTCGGTATCCTCCTTTGGGCCACCGATGGGTCTCAGGTATTGGTGATGCATAAACTTGTAAATGATTCAAAATGTCAATCAACCAATTGGTTTGAGCAATCAAAGGTTTGAAATACTTGCTTTCACTGGCCTAAATAAAAAAAAAGACCATTCCAATGAAAGCTTTTCAAGGATACAAAGAGGGAAAATGGTAAGATCAGTCAGGAATGGTTTAGAAAGACAACACAGAACTTGATAAATTTTAGAAAGAGGATTCTAAGACAAAATACTGCAAATTCTCAGAGAATGTCTAAATGCTCAGAATTTCAATGCCTCTTTCTGATACCCCATCCTCCTTTTATAGCCTCAGACTCATTATTTTAACCGTTTGCAACGTTTCATGAACGGATTGAAGACGTTTGACTGAATAGACATTTTGATTTGAATCAAAACGTCTAATTCAATACGTAACGTTTCAATCAATGCTTTCACAACGTTTGGTTAATTTAATGAGCATAGCGTTATAAAAGTAACTGTTCTGCATTGATTCAAGTATTTTATTGTTTTAAGATCTTCGAGGATCTTAACAAGACTTATCTCTCTGGTCCTCCATTCCTGAAAGTCTAAGATTTATATCCCATATGTTTAAGTGAATGACTTTCAACCCATTAAAATGATTGTCTCGAAAGGTGTTTCAGAATATCACTGATTTTGATATGATCACTTAGTTATTTCGAGATATTTATCGAAATACTAATGACAATAATAAATATGTTTTCATGTTTAGTAAGTTATCTTCCGAGAATATGATTCGAAACTTCCCCTAAGTAAATCTTCAAACTATATTGCTAATTTCGAGATGATTTTCTCTGAATGGGCTTTCCTCGAAATATTCTCTTAATCAATGTTCGTAATTCTAACTTATACAGTCTTTGGATGTGTATTTACACAATTGACCTTGACACGTGTCAAAAGATGATTGAATTAAATCAATTTTCAAATTGGCTCATCATCAGTACCAAACTCGAACTTAGGGTTTTGTTGAGCACCCTCGATTAGTCTATCGCATAGTTAGCAAATACGCATATTATATGCGTATAATACACGTACATACGTATAAATAAAAAATACTTGTGTTTGGCGTATCCAATCCAATAATTTGATATAATACACGTATTATTCATGCTCAACGTATGTTACATGTGTAATACACGTACGTATTAAATAAAAACGAAACAAGATATAATTTTTTAAGAAATAAAAAAGAAAAAAGGAAAAAGGAAACTGGAACCATTCTAAAGAGAAAAAATATAAAATAAATGGATTTTCTTTAATCTTTAATAGAAATCTGTATTTCTTTTTTGGAAATATACTTGTGAGTTATGAGTTATGACAATATGACATTGTCTAGACTCTAGAATATAGTCACTCGTGAACTCTGTTTCTTTCTCTTCCTTTTTCTTTTTGGAACCGATCAATCTTGACAATCTTTAGTAACCTTCCTAAATACAACTATGATGATAGAGATGAGCTTATAATTTAGAAAACAATAGAGAATATATTGAAGATCTTTTATGGCTTGATAGAATTAAATCATCATTTCATTAATTGTGAGATTCTGTTTTAGTGAAACTTGTAAGCTTCTACAATACTTTAGCTTTTTCTCTCTAATTGTTTTGATGAATTGGAATGATTACTATACCTAGTTGACTTTAATATGTATTTATGATAAACTTAAATGACTTATAAACTTGGTTTGACACAAATACAATGCTATATAGATACACACACACACACATATATATGAAGTATTGAATTTTTACTTCCAAACTTTTGCCACTTAAAAGTATTATACACGAACATCACTGTCTCCGAATCTCTGACGTTCTCGTATTTTATTGCCAAAATTTTACCGTATTTTTATGAAACTTAATCCGAATTGTTCTCGAACGTTTGCCGTACCGCATTTTTGCCATCCCTGAACTTACTAACTATGGTCAATCGGCCAATCATTGGAGGCCAAACCAAAGAATAGAGAAAATTTTGGTGGGTCCATTGGTGTCTTAGTCGGTCCACCGAAACCCCCTTCACCATGTCCCTAGGTCCACCGACCGAGTTGCCAAGGCCCATGAATCCAGATTTCTCTTCAAGGTTCTAGCAAGAGAATCCAACTCAATCTTAGCACGAACATCACATAACATCATGTAAATAAAACCTCATAATATAAGAATTCATAGCATGCTAGAAAACAAGGAAACACATGAATTGAGATAAAGAAGATATCCAAGCATAATTTCTTCTACAACAACTTATATGCTGTAAAATCAACAATATATCGTCAATAAACATGCTTGATGATCATAGAACATTAGAAACATCAAATAACAACTTAAGTGATTTCTTGTCTTAGACTCGATAGAAATAGAGAAACATAACTTGTACTTACCTATATTTAGAAGAAAAACAAAAAAAAAAACCTTAATTTCTAGATTCAAGCTTCAAAATAATGGAGAAAGCCTTCTTCTCCAAGTGCTCTGATCAGCCAAAACCCTCTGTAACTCTCTCCTCTCTCACCCAAAACTTCAAACAAATACAAACTCCTACAAAGCACAAACGAATCCTTTTCTCCCACCAAAATAACTAAGTGGGAGAGTGAGCGGTTACTAAAATTGTCAATTCTCCTACGTAATCCTAGGCCCTTGAATCCAAAACAAGTTCTACGATCTAATCTCAGCCATACACCCAATTGAAAAGGAAAATATATGGTGTAGGTCCAAGGTAGCCATATCATGCACCACCACCAATAAGAAAAGGATACAACTTAGCTGTAATAAAACCCTCAAATAGTGACATATCTACCCTCAAAGATACAAGAATAACAATATGCAATCAAATTTAAACAATCATTACAATATATATAAAAAGAAAAAAAAAAAAAACAGGATATTACAATCCATCCTCCTTAAAAGAATTCCGCCCTCGAAATTACATACCTAGTCATGGAAGAGATGAGGATATCTTTGCTAGATGTCCTCCTATTTCTAGGTAGCTTCCGATTCACCATGATGACTCCAAAGAATCATCAACATCGGAATCACCTTCGTTCTAAGCGCATGCTCCTTTTTGTCTAAAATCTGAACAGGCTGCTCCTCATATGTGGCATTCTGCTAAATAGAGTGCATCTGTTAATCTAACACAATAAATGGATCGGGTTGAAATTTTTGAAGCATCAAGACGTGAAAGACGTCGTGAGCAAGAGATAAATCTGACAGTACCTGTAGGCAACTTCACCAACTCTTCTTAGTATCTCAAATGGCCAAATGAACCTTGTAGCAAATTTTCCCTTCTTACTAAACCTTAGTACTCCTCTCATTGGTGATACCTTCAGAAAAACTCAATCACCATTCAAATTCCATCTTCCTTCTTCTAACATCTGCATAGCTCTTTTCTTGACTTTGAGCTACAAGGAGTCTCTCCCTGATCAGCTTAATCTTCTCAGAAGTCTCCAGAATAATCTTTGGCCTCATGACCTTCATCGTTCCAACACAAATGTGATATGCACGGCCTTCCATACAAAGCTTCAAATGGTGCCATGCCAATGCTATTCTGGTAACTATTATTATATGAGAATTCCACCAAAGGAAAGTGATCATCCCAACTTCCCTTAAATTCAAGGACACAAGCTCTAAGCAAATCTTCCAAGATTTGATTCACTCTCTCCGTCTGACCATCGGTTTGAGGATGAAAAGTTGGACTAAGGTTCAGATCAGTACCCATTACTTTTTGCAAACTTGACCAAAATCGAGAGATTCCCGATCAGACACAATCAAGTTAGGAGTACCATGCAATCTGACTATCTCTTTCACATAGAGCCTAGCTAGATCCTCCGTCGTAGCAGTAACATGAGTACGTAGAAAGTGAGTCGACTTGATCAATCGATCCACTATTACCTAAATGGTGTTGTGACTACTACGAGTCTTAGGTAAACCTAAAATGAAGTCCATGGAAATATTCTCCCATTTTCAGTCTCCAACTGGCAAAGGCTGAAGGGTACCAGCCAGTTTCTAATAGGGCTGTCTAGCTCGGCTCGGGCTCGACTTGATGACCTGAGCTAAAAAAAAAGCTCATTATTTTAACGAGCTTGAGCCGAACTTAGGTAGGCTCGGCTCAGTCTTATATATCATATATAAATTTATATATATATATATATAGAGAGAGAGAGAGAGAGAGAGAGAGAGAGAGAGAGAGAGAGAGAGTTAACTTGAGAACTCGACTCAACTCGAAATAACTCGAATTTATATATGTGTATATGT
>JAUPMG010268687.1:0-19603 GCA_031762675.1 Pachysandra terminalis
CAGGCTGAGCTAGAGATCAGGAGATTTTGGGTTCTTGTTATTTTATGCTTTAATTGTATTCTTGTTTCAAACTTGGAAATTATCATGATGTAATGATCTGGTCCAGCTGAGTGCCTTTAGTTGACATTGGTATTTAATTCATTTATGTTAATTGTAATCGCTTCCGTACTCTGAGATAAATAAGATTATATCTTTTGTCTCTAAACTTATCTTGGTGTTGGATATGGCAATCCGCAGTCTAGAAATGTATTCCGAAGGTCTCACCTCGAGATCCGTGCCTTCCCTTCTTGGGATCTGAGTCACCGGATTTTGGGGCGTGACAGATTGGTATCAAAGCCAAGTTTAAAACAAATATGTTTATTAGAAGACTAGTGAACATATGAATCACTTAGAAATCTAAAGTTAGGATGTAGAAACATAGAAATCAAATTTAGGTTGTGTGTTGATTGTTTTGTATGAACACTTATGCATGCGAACATTAGGATCGAAGGATTGAGGTTGGAAATCTGATAATTTTACTTGGAATTGTAAATGGTTGGACGTAGAGGGAGACCGGAAACCAGAGGAGCATCGTCCTCTATACCGAGGGAGGAGCCTCAGATCGCGGATGTCTACCAGATTCTGGGGGACATGGCTGCGATGCAGCGGGATCAGATCAGACGAGATGAGATCCGGAGGATAGCACAGGACGAGAGAGAGCAGGATGGTAGGAATGAGCCGTGGCCGTTAGTCGTGGCGCCGACTAACTGGTTGGAGAAGTTCAAGAAGTTGTCGCCGCCATCGTACGATGGATCGGGAGAGCCGCATCTAGAACAGGACTGGTTGTTAGACGTGGAGCGTATTTTCCGTACCTTGGAGTGTCCCGATGGCTTCCGACTTCTTCTCGCCACCTTTATGCTCAAGGGTGAAGCCCAACCCTGGTGGGAGATGGTCGAGAGGACCAGGGAGGTTGCTATGACTTGGGCAGTGTTCAGAGAGCTATTCCTGGAGAAGTATCTGCCGAGCAGCTATCGTCGGCAGATGGCTATGGAGTTCATGCGCCTGGAGCAGGGCTCGATGACTGTTGCACAGTATGAGGCGAAGTTCGCCATGATGTCGCGTCTTGCACCTCATATTGTGGCTACCGAGGCAGATCGGGCTGCCAAATTCGAGGAGGGTCTGAGGATTGCCATTCGATCTAGAGTGGTGGCGTATACATTCGGGACTTATGCTAAGGTCCTGAAGAGCGCGCTTCACGTCGAGATGGACATGGACCGAGCGGCAGAGCAGAGGAATGACAGGCCGAGATAGAACAGAGACAGTCATCACCATTCATACCAGCAGGGTCAGCGCTCAGACCGCCGTCGGAGGAACGACAGGCATGCTAGGACTCAGTTTGCTGAGACAGCTACCCCAGCTACTTGGGATACACAGAGGCAGCCACTACCACCTCAGGACCAGCAGTTTCGCCAGGACCACCAGCAGCAGCTTCAGCGGGATTCGAGGGTGTGCTACAACTGTGGCAAGGAGGGCCATCTATAGAACCGTTGCAGAGTTCCCAGGAGAGATGGCTGACCAGTTCCGCCTAGGCCAGTGTAGGTTGGCAGGGTCAATGCCATTACCAGCGCTCCAGCAGCTCCTAGAGACGACTGTGCGTCTAACGCGGTTGTCGAAGGTACACTACACTTATTCCATACCCCTGCACATGTTCTTTTCGACTCTGGCGCGTCATACTCATTCATTACCAGTTCCTTTATGCACTTTTTGGACCTTCACCTTGCATGTTAGAGACTCCTTTGCATGTGTATAACCCAGTATGAGGGATCGCTACTTTACACCGGATATGTCTAGCCTGTGTGGTAAGAGTAAGAGACATGAACCTAGAGAACGACCTGATTGTGTTAGAGATGGGAAATTTCGACGTGATATTCGACATGGATTGGCTTGCTGCCTATCGTGCCAGGGTTGATTGCTTCGAGAAGACCGTAGTCTTTGACCTCCCTGGAGGCAGGCAACTTACCTTTCTCGGAACTGAGAAAGATGGATATTAGACGGAATTCCTTGGTATAGCGGTTATGGGACAACAGTTATCTCTGGAGGATATACCCACAGTCCGAGAGTACAGCGCGGTTTTCCAGGAGATTCCGGGTTTGCCACCTCGGAGGGAGATAGATTTCAGTATTGAGCTGATGCCGGGCACATCTCCTATCTCTCTTGCAACTTATTGGATGGCCCCGACAGAGTTGCATGAGCTGAAAGATCAGTTGGACGGGTTGAGTACTTTGGGTTTCATCAGGCCGAGTACTTCTCCGTGGGGTGCACCTGGTCTTTTTGTGAAGAAGAAAGACGGGTCACTGCGTCTCTGTGTGGATTACAGAAGGTTGAATGGTGTCACGATGAAGAATAAGTATCCTCTGCCCAGGATAAATGACCTATTTGACCAGCTGAGGGGAGCGCAGTTTTTCTCCAAGATCGATCTGAGATCAGGGTACCATCAGCTGCGGATTAAGGATGATGATATCCACAAGACGGCCTTTCGCACTCGTTATGGGCATTACGTGTTTGTAGTGATGCCATTCGGGTTGACGAATGCGCCGACGGCTTTTATGGATCTGATGCATCGTGTGTTCAGGCCCTACTTAGACCAGTTTGTCGTTATCTTTGTAGACGACATCCTGATCTACTAGAGGTCTCGAGAGCAGCACGAGGAGCACCTTAGAATCGTATTGCAGACTTTGGGCGAGCATCAGTTGTTCGCCAAGTTCGAGAAGTGCGATTTCTAGAGGGACGAGGTGAAGTTCCTTGGGCATGTGGTTTCCAGGAGTGGCATCTCCGTAGACTCGTCTAAGGTGGATGCAGTTCTTAGTTGGGAGCGACTGAAGAATGCATCGGAGGTCAGGAGTTTCCTCGGTCTGGCTGGGTACTATCGGACGTTCATCGAGAGGTTCTCCACTATAGCAGCGCCTTTGACTCGACTGACTAGGTAGGATGTGAGGTTCGACTGGGAAGATCAGTGCGAGACAGCGTTCGAGGAGCTGAAGAAGAAACTGACTACAGCCCCAGTGCTCGTTATACCTGTTAGTGGCTAGAAGATGGAGGTCTATACAGATGCGTCTCTGCAGGGATTAGGAGCAGTCCTTATCCAGAATAGGAGAGTTTTGGCATACGCATCGCAACAACTTAAGACTCATGAGCGTAACTATCCTACTCATGATCTTGAGTTGGCCGCAGAGGTCTTTGCCCGGAGACCTCGTGGAGTGTTAGCTCAGTTAATGCATCAAGAGTGGAGCCTTGATCGTGCCTTCGGGGATCTGAGAGTTCAGCCAGTGTGTCAGCGCAGCGGAGGTATTGTGTTCAGCATGGTCGCCAAGCCTTCTTTGGAGCTTCGTATTGCGACTAGCTAGAGATTAGACCAAGGGTTATAGCTGTTGGCGGCAGATGAGGGGAAGCCTGTGTCGACTGTTCACGCAGATGGGTTGATCATATATCATGGTCGACTCTGTGTGCCAGAGGATCAACAGATCAGGGGAGAGATTCTGGAGGCTCACATCTCAAGATATTCAGTACATCCGGGGAGCACAAAGATGTACCGTGATCTGAGGATGTGTTTCTGGTGGCCGGGCATGAAGAGGGAGATTGCTCAGTTCGTGCCTCGATGTCTCACGTGTCAGCAAGTTAAGGCGGAGCATATGCGATCCGCGGGATTATTGCAGCCTTTACCTATTGCCGAGTGGAAGTGGGAGCACATCACCATGGACTTTGTAGTCGGTTTGCCCAAGACTAGAGGTAGTATGGACTCGATTTGGGTGATCGTGGATCGGTTAACCAAGTCAGCTCATTTCATGCCTGTGAGGGTTACGACTTTGGCTGAGGAGCTTGCGAGATTGTACGTCCGAGAGATTGTGAGGTTGCATGGTGTACCGGTGAGTATCATTTCAGATCTGGGTTCTATCTTTCCGTCTAGATTTTGGGAGGGATGGCAGAGAGCCATGAGTACACAGTTGGACTTCAGTACGGCTTATCACCCTCAGACAGATGGTCAGACCGAGAGAGTGAACCAGGTGCTGGAAGATATGTTGCGAGCATGCGTGATGGACTTTGGTGGTAGTTGGGGAGAATATCTACCTCTCGTAGAATTTTCTTACAAAAACAGCTATCACTCGGGCATTGGCATGGCTCCGTTTGAGGCTTTGTATGGTAGATCGTGTCGTTCTACGATTTGTTGGGCGGAGGTTGGTGAGAGCAGTTTGCTGGGGCCGGAACTTGTTCAGGAGACTACGTCAAAGGTAAAACTTATTCGGGAAAGACTGAAGTAAGCGTAGAGCAGACAGAAGAGTGACGCAGACCGGAGGAGGAGAGATCTAGAGTTCGCAGTTGGTGATTACGTGTTCTTGAAGGTGTCGCCTATGAAGGGTGTGATGCGTTTTAGTTAGAAGGGAAAGCTTGCACCGTGGTATGTGGGACGCTTCGAGGTGTTAGAGCGAGTTGGGCGTGTGGCTTATCGTGTTGCTTTACCTCCGCAGGTTTCGACAGTACACAACGTCTTCCATGTGTCATTGCTGTGGAAGTACGAGCCTGACCCATCACATGTGATGGACTGGAGCCAGTTGCAACTTCGTGAGGATGCGTCGTATGTAGAGCAACCGATTCGAATTCTGGACCGGAAGGAGCAAGTCTTGAGGACCATGACTATACCTTTAGTGAAGATCCAGTGGGGTCATCACGACGTGTCTGAATCCTCTTGGGAGTTAGAATCAGAGATCCGATAGCGCTATCCACAGCTGTTCACGGTTTGAGGTACGTAATTTCGGGGACGCAATTCTTTTAGGGAGGGCAGGTTGTAATGACCTAAACTCTTTAATTTAATTTCTCTCTTATCATAGCATTTATTAAATAAATTTAATGCAGATGTTTATATAGTTTTAGCATTAATTAAACTAGAGGGAATTTTAATTAGTGTTTATAGTAATTTGGGTTTTTTCTGATATTATATAGAAATAAGGGAAGTTATGTTGTAATTTCAAACTCCCATTTGAATATCTTCAACGCACAACCAGAAGAACTGGTCGTGTGTTAAGGAGAGGAAGGTGGGAGACGTGGCTTGGTTGTGGGGGGTTTGTGGGAGAAAGGTGAGGAGAGATTACACCTATATCCTCTAATCCCAGATTCGTCCATTTGAAGATTGTTGAGGGAGAGGGAGAAACTTGAAGTGAAGACTTAGAAGTTGGTTTTCGGTTCATTGTTGCAATGAGAAGAAGCGAGGAAGAGGTAGATCGTACAGAAGATTCTGCGTATTTACAATCATCCAGCAGAAGATCAAGTAAGTACATTACCTAAAATTATCTTCCTTAATATTAATTAAGTTTTGGTTTGTAGAAATTTACGTTTTTTTGAAGAATTGCAGAGAAATTGTTTTGTGATCAAAGCATGTTAAATTGTTGGTTTTGATGTATGATTGATTTACTATCGGTTTTTAAATTGTTATACTTTGATTATTCATGTAACTTAAACTTCTGTAGATCACATTAGAACTAGAAAAATCTAATGAATTGGAATCTGGCTTGTTTTCATAAGAGTTTGAAGATTGATTAAAATCTTAGTGGTTTAATGTTTTTCAATCTGATTTCTGCCATCTTTGAATTCGATTATAGATTTATACTTTGTATTGAATAGAATGGAAGACCTAGGTTGATTTGGGAGGGTTACATTGACTTAGAATGAATGGATTGGAATTTGCAGAGAAACAGAGCTTCGACTCTCTGTTTTTCTGGGCTTGTTATCGATCTCATTGTTTGTGATCGATCACAAAGGGATCGATCGCAGTACAAAGGATCGAGCGCACCAAAAATAAGGTTGCAGAATAGTCACCTTGAGACTAGAGTTTGACCCATGAAATGTTGGAATTAGGAGGACACTATTAGAGAAAAATGTGTATCTGTTTGTGTCGTCTTTCTAACGCATGCAAGATCATTTGAATCCGATGTCGGAGCTGAGAGATAACATATAAATAACATGTGGCAACTATCACTGTCCTGCAGAGCAACAAT
Organism: Pachysandra terminalis; assembly: GCA_031762675.1. Classification (NCBI taxonomy): domain Eukaryota; kingdom Viridiplantae; phylum Streptophyta; class Magnoliopsida; order Buxales; family Buxaceae; genus Pachysandra; species Pachysandra terminalis. The sequence continues at coordinate 6,027 of JAUPMG010268687.1, forward strand.
GTCAAATTATTGACCCGGTTTAGGTAGTGTGGAAGTTTAGAGAGCGATATTGAGTTCCTTGTGACCTAATGAGGTCCAAGAGACGGCCGTGTGCCTGTTGTGAAGTACGTGTGCCAATTTTGCTGACTATTTTACCCTTGTGAAAGCTTTATGCCTATATGGTTGATTATGTCCCAATCCCTATGGACTAACCCTTGGTTTAGATTTTAGATGACTGGACTCGGGTAGGGCAGTGTGGTGAGTGGGTTGAGATTGTTGCATATTGGGGTCTGTGAGACCAAGTGAAGGCTGTGAGCCTATTTGTTTGGCAACCTATACTTACCCACTAGCCTATACCCATGGATTGTGATTAGGTGGTTAGACATGATTTCTCGTGGTTTGATCAGTAGGATTTCTGTGATGATTTCTAAGAATTATCTACGTGTATGGGCGCGTGGATACTATTCTTAGATCGTATTACTAAGGTCCTAATATTAATAAGTGCATTACATACTATGCTAGCGTGATTCTTAAGTGGACCTGTGAAGAGAGCATGGGATTTCCTTGTGAGGTTTCCTGGTTGGGTTGACTATACCCATGGGTGAAAGTCCCATTTAAATAAGGGTAGGATACTGTGAAATCCTATACGGTTGGCTATTCCTTGAGTATTGTACGCTCATAAATTAGTATATGGTTGGATGCGTACCATGAGTTAGCGCTCGGAACGAAGAGAGGGGCATTCGGCTGTTCCTGGTGACTACATCCCAAATTTGGTTTGTGATTGAGAAGCGACTTATGGAAGGGACACTTACGTATTCATGATAACATAGACATCTCATATCATCAATTTGTGTTAAACTGTGTGAGCATAACTTTAGGTCATGTGATTGTCATACATATTGTAAACATCTCATAACTGAATCTGCATATGCGTTTACTTATCTCTTGCCTTCATTTCGATTTCATATTTGACTGATATTTGTCGAGGTATTATGGTTTTGTACTTATATGGGCATTCTGAGCTCACTGTAACATTTTATGTTGCAGGCTGAGCTAGAGATCAGGAGATTTTGGGTTTTTGTTATTTTATGCTTTAATTGTATTCTTGTTTCAAACTTGGATATTATCATGATGTAATGATTTGGCCCAGCTGAGTGCCTTTAGTTGACATTGGTATTTAATTCATTTATGTTAATTGTAATCGCTTCCATACTCTGAGATAAATAAGATTATATCTTTTGTCTCTATACTTATCTTGGTGTTGGATATGGCAATCCGCGGTCTAGAAATGGATTCCGAAGGTCTCACCTCGGGATCCGTGCATTCCCTTCTTGGGATCTGAGTCACCGGATTTTGGGGCGTGATAATTTTCCCTTTGATCAAAAATAAAGTGGCGCTTGTGTCTTCTTGGTTGAAAGGCCTATGAAACTATGATCCGGTACATAGAAAAGTATACTAATTAAAGGGAGATTTGATTAAGTATAGAACTTAGTTTTTTATTATTTATTTTTTGCTGTTTAATTTTGGGTTGAATGTAATATTTACTTTACTATTACTTTCTAATATGATTTTCTAGAATAATCTTGATATTTTGATGTTCGGTTTCATATAGACATTAGTCATTTCTAGGATTTTATTCGATATTTTTACTAGAACCTGTAGTAGGGTTTATTCGCTACAATTTAAATGTTTATATAGTTGATTGTCAGTAGTCATTAGGAATTGATTTAAAGCACTAGACTTGTGATAATTTCTGTTGTATTTTTGAAGGTGGTATGTAATGGATATTATTTTAAGAATGTCAAACTTCATAACTTATACCTTATATAATATCCTTTTGATTTATCAACCTTGGTTAGATATTGCTTATCCACCCCCAAGCTTTAGTCGGGGTGAGAGTTATGAATTTAGACTTGGGATCTCCAATGAGGTTTCCAGGTTTGGTTCGTGACAAAAGTGGTATCAGAGCATAAGTCTTTTGTTTTCAATCAAATCCATAAGCTTTTGATTTGATGATATTTTAAAAAGTTTTCAAGGTGCCGACATTCATAAGTTTTCTATATGATGAGTGTTAAGTGCTAAACATCTAGAATCTTAACTTATAAGAAACACGAATATTATCTTCTTAGTTTCAGGTACTTAACAAAGCTCAATGGCCAGTAGAAGAGGCAGATGTGCAGGCATGAACCCACTAGTGGAGAATAATGCTGACAACCAACAAATTGCCAATATATATCAAGCTATGGGTGATATGGCCGCTATGATGCAGCGACAGTAGGCTCAACTACATAACCGTGCATAGAGAAATATCGCCGGTATTGACAGCTTCAAGAAGTTAGGACCGACCGTCTTCAAGTGAACAACATATCCTATCGTAGCCCAAGCCTGGATTGACTCGATAGAGCACAATTTGAGGTCATGGAAGTTGAAGATCATGATATGATTCGTTTTGCAGCCTTCATGCTTAAAGGAGAGGCTCAAAAGTGGTAGAAGTCTGTACTAGAGATCAACCCTGTCAGTTCATGGATGAAATTCAAGGAAGTCTTCTACCTTGAGTACTTTCTCAAGGCAATCAGAAGAGAGAAGGAGCTTGAGTTCATGAAGCTCGAGCAAGGTGGCATGTCAGTGATGGAGTACACATCCAAGTTCATAGAGCTATCACGGTTTGCTAAGTATGCAGTGGACAAAGAGGAGAAGAAAGCATTCCGGTTTGAGAACGGACTAAGGTACAGTATCAGGAGCAGATTCTGTACAAGAATTTACCAAGTATCATGAAGTGGTCGATTGCGCCCGTAAGGTAGAAAAGGAGATATAAGGATTTCATGTGAAAGAGGGGAAGAAATTCCAGAAGTCACCAAGATGAAATACATAAAGGACTAAAGACACAAGAACCAATGAACACTCAAAACTTTAGTAACAAACGCTCGAGGTGTTTCAACTGTGGAAAAATGGGACATCAACAAGGGGAATGTTGGTCACCAAGGAAATCACAGCAAAATTCATCATGAGATCAAAAACAATGTATACCCAGACTCCATTACCAACAGAATTAGAACCCGGTACAACAACGACAACAATCGAAAGGAATAAGAAAGAAGCACCACTTTAGCAAGAAAGGGTCTACGCTCTACAACCACAACTGGACGAAGTAACCGAAGTTACTATTTAATTTCGATGATGATGATGATTTGTTACTAGAGAGTATTCAAGGTAAGTATCCTAAACCTTTCTGGTTAGGTAAGCAAATTTCGAGGACGAAATTTCTTTAAGGAAGGTAGATTGTAATGACCTGAATTTTTTTAACGATCTATGTTTGATTTGCTAGAAATTAAGAAATTAATTTCAGTTTCTTTGGTTAACCACTAGTTTGACCTTAACCTTGCGAACAGTTGTGATTTTATGTACTTGGGCGCTACACACCCAAGCATGGCCCTTTTTATGTGTGATGTGTGGTGAGGATTTCCTTGATCCTTTGATTTATGATGTGTGGCCAGGATTGTTTGATTTCCCTTTCTTTGAATTGTATGGCTAGGATTGGAGGAACTTGGTGGTTTGAGGGATATACCTATCCCCACTCATGTAAAAAATCCAATGGTTTAGATTATAGTGGTTGAAATCAAGGGTTTTCCTTGAGACAACACATTTAGCTTAGACCTAGAGGTATGGCCCTCTCTTTTGTATGTCTCTTCCATGCATGAGAGACATGATATGCACAATGTTTTGGAGACTTCTTGGTTGGAGAAGCTTGGAGAAGAAGAGGAGCTTGAGATTTTGTTTGCTTTGATTTGGTCATTTTTCTCTCTTCCTTATGTAAGTAACTTGTTCAATGTATTCTTACATTGAATTGGATGCTCATTGTCTACTTTCCATGATTTTCCACCTCATTTCAAGTTTCCTTTAGCAAGAATAGATTCATGTTGTTGTGTAGTTTGAATGATACTTAAAATGCATGATTTATGATATATGTTGTGTGAAAGGTGTGATGAATGGTTTATTTCAAATGCTTGTGTCACTTGGAATGCTTTTGAGAAGAAAAACTGTGATAATGGCCCAAACACGAGGTTCGGCGAACTTCTTGGTGTGCCGAACTGTACGCCGAACGCCGTCAGGCGCCTTTGGCGATCTTCTCGGTGCCCCGAGGATTATGGGGAATTCCAAGTCCCTAGAGATGTCGCCGAGTCACAGTTTGGTGCATCGAGGAGTGCACCGAGAGCCCTTTGGTGCACTGAGACCCCTTAGGTGCGCCGAGACCCCTTCAGTGCGCCAAGGACCCCACCAAGAATCACAAATGTAGTTCTTTTGTTTGGTATTCCATACTTAAGCTTAATTTTGTTTTATTAGATCAGAAATACTGATACTTGGGTTCTGAACTGATTTGCCTATGTACTTCCTTTTTTATGAATCTAGTATTATGCCACAAGCACAATTGACTTGTAACCATGGTTAGTTATACTTGGAGAATGATGGATGAATCATATTTACTTGATAATGCAACCTGTACACAAGAACGATGAATGCTTAGTTAATGTGCACCTCATCACTTGCTCTGCATTGGCTCTTGACCGTGGATCTGGTCTATGAGTAATGCCCTATTTCCTGAGTTCATATTTCTAGAACTCAATATTATTACAATAGAGTTATGATTTGATCATCATATTGAGTGAAGAGACTGACATGATTAAGTTGAGGGAGTAGCACCCCAATATACTTAATTTTGTCTTCTGGCATGTTTACCAGTGAAATACTGTGATTATTATTGTGGGTGAGGGAAGTTCACATTGGTGATGCCCAATATCCAAATTTCTGGAGTTATTGATAGGTGAGGGAAATTCACATTGGTGATGCCCAATATCCAATTATAAGAGATTTCTGTTAAGTATCAATCACAAAGGAGGGTCACATTGGTGATGCCTTGGGATTTTCCCTTGATAAAAATGAAAGTGGCACTTGTGTCCTCTAGGTTGAAAGGCCTTTGATAATGCATGTGGGTGGTGGTCCCCACTGCCCCTTTCTTTCTTAATTTTTTTTTCTTTTCTTTTCTTTTGCTTTTTTTTTTTTTTAAAAAATCAGTACTTACAATTCTGTCTCAAGTTCAAGCATTTCCGATCCGATCCAATTGTCTGCAAGGTATGATCTTGAAACTGTTATAAATTATATATATTTTTTCGTTTATCTTACTTTTTTTGCTCATCCAACCTTCTGTTCTTATCATTTCTAGTTCTGGCAACATACTTGTATATTTGATTCAGTTCAATATTTTGATGTTTTTTTTTTTATTTATGAATCCCCCTTCAATATTCTTAAACATAGGGTTTTGTTTTGAACCTTCTCTTTACCTGCTGTTTTTACCATTTTCATTTTTTATGAATCCCACAAAGCACATATCATATTTGTATTAAGAAAGAGAAAAACGATGAAAAAGAAATCAAGCACACAAACATAGATTTACATGGTTGAGCAAATAGTGCCTACATCCACTGATGCACACCTTGTTTTATAATTCTTCAAAGCTCAGAATAATGTGTTACGATTAATTGAAACCCCAAAAGTATGAATAAATAGCTTGTAATTATAGTTAAACATAATAGAAGTGAAACTACGACTATACTCCTATACCCCAATACCCCCATACCCCCATAGGGTTGGATATATCAGATCAAAAATCATCAGGGTTATCCTCATCAACCTCTGATGGGAGAACTTCTTGGTTGCCCCACTAACATCAGTCTCCTCATAACAACAATCTCTCACTTGGAGACTGAATGCGAACAACTATCCCATTTGCAATCTCAAGAACAACAATACCAACTCGATGTGCATCATCCCCTTTGTCTTCAAGCTAGAAGACCCACATAATTTGAACATGTTTTCAACTTCTCAATTGTACCACCCTGGTCAACATATCTGCAAGATTCGCACTGGTGTGAACCTTTTCCAAACTGATCACCTTCTCCTCAAGAAGTGAACGTATGAAGTGAAACCCAATATCAATGTTCTTTGTCCTTGCATGAAAGGCTGAATTTTTTGCAAAATGAATCACACTTTGACTATCAGTAAAGAGCTTACAATCCTCTTGCTTCATTCCTAACTCTTTCAGTAGGACCTGTAACCACACGATATCCTTGCAAGCTTCTATAGCTACCACAAACTCTGCTTCAATAGTCGAGAGAGCAACAATTTTTTGCAATTTTGAATCCCAACTAACTCCCGCACTCCCTAAAGTTAACACATAACCTGTAGTGCTCCTTCTGTCATTTAAGTCTCCTGCTATGTATAAGTCAACATATCCTTGTAGAAAAATTCCAGAACCTCCATAGTATAGTGATAAGTATATTGTGCCTTCCAAGTATCTCATTATCCACTTGATGTCTTCCCAATGTTCCTTGCCCGGTTTACTCTTAAACCGACTCATAACAGCAACTACTTGTGCAATGTCTGGTCTCGTACAAACCATGACATACATAAGAGTCCCCACTACAGATGCATAGGAAAACTTCTTCATGCACTCATGTTGAAACTTTCCAGTACCTTCTCAATGTATTGTGATTGAGACATCTTCAACTATCTCTTGGATCTGTCTCTGCTGGTCTGCACACCAAGGATTCGTTTTGCAGTACCCAAATCCTTCATTGAGAACTCTTTAGAGAGTTATTCTTTCAACCCTATTATTTCAGTCATGCTTGAACCTTTCACAAGCATATCATTTACATACAGGAGTAGAATAATGTAAGAATCATTAAACCTTTTGAAATAACAACAATGATCAGAATTACACATTTTGTACCCATTGCTAGACATAAACGTATCAAACCTGTTGTACCATTGTCTAGGAGTCTGTTTTAATCCATACAAACTCTTCTTGAGTTTTCACACCATGTTTTCCTTATCTGGTACCATGCACCATTGTGGTTGTTTCATGTAAAGTTCTTCATCTAGGTTGCCATGAAGAAATGCTGTCTTTACATCTAGCTGCTCTAGATGAAAATCCTTTGCTATCACAATATTTAGAACCGATCTGATGGTATCCATTTCCAAAATAGGAGAGAAAATTTCAAAGAAATCGATACCTGCCTTTTGTTGAAAACCCTTCACCACTAATCTGGTCTTATACCTTTTAGATTGATCATTCCCTTCTTTAAGTTTGTAAAACCACTTGTTCTCTAAGGCCGCCTTTCCTTTGGGTAACTTAACGAAGTCCCATGTTTTGTTTGATGAGAGGGAGTCCAACTAATCACCCATTGCAGACTCCCACTCAATCCTTGTATTATCTTGTATTGCTTCCTCAAAACATTCAGGTTTACCATTTTCAGTTAGTAACAGATAGTTAAGAGATGAAAAATACCAATCTGGAGTCATTCCTTTGATGATCCTTAATGACCTCCTTAAAGGAGGAGATGCCTCAGTATGTGAAACATGAGTAGGATAGGTATGAGCTTCTACCTCATGGTTTTCATCTAGTGGTTCCAATACACCCCTTGGTGTATCTTTATCAAGTTCCATATATTTCTCTTCTATTGGACTTTCTACAAAAATATCCTTTTGTCTTTTCCTTATGAATGAGATTTTTATCAAATATGACATCTTTGCTTCTAATGACTTTTCAATTTTTTGGATCCTAAAATCGATTACCAAAATCATTAATGCCATATCCAATGAAAATACATTTGCTAGACTTAGGATCTTGTTTATTCCTTTCATCTGCATTAATAAGAACATAAGAGGTACAACCAAATACTCTCAAGTGTGTTAGGTTTACCTCTTTTCCAGTCCAAGCCTCTTCTGGAAGTCCAAAGTCCAAAGCAACTGAAATTCCTCTATTAATCAGGTATACTGCGGTATTAGTTGCATCTGCCCAAAAACATTTAGGTAACCCATCATCTATCCTCATGCTTCTAGCATGCTCAGTAATTATTCTGTTCATTCACTTAGTAACCCCATTTTGTTGTGGTGTACTAGGAATCGTTTTCAATATTCTGATCTCATTCAAAGCACACCAGTCCTCAAATTCATTGCTGCAGTATTCTCCACCATTATCCGACTTGAGACTTTAAAGTTTTAAACCTGTTTCATTCTCAACTAGTTCTTTCCACTTTCTAAACACCTCAAAACATCTGATTTTTGTTTTAGAAAGTAAACCCATAATTTACTGGTACTGTCATCAATGAAAGTGACAAAATAACGAGAAGCACCAAGAGAAGGATCAGAGATAGTCCCCACACATCAGTATGAACCAACTCCAATTTGTTGGGTTTTGGAGTTCTTTTCACTTTTGAGAAGCTCATATTTTTCTACTTGTCAAAGATGCAGTCTTCACAAAAGTCCACGTCTACCTCTTTCAATCCGGGATGTTTTCCTGCTTTGTGCATTACCTTCATTCCCTTTTCATTCATATCCCCAAGTCTGCGATGCCATGTGTTTGCATATGCCATTGTAGATGTAACTGAAATTGATGCCATCTTTCTTACCTCATGCTATCACTATAGCATCCCTAGTCATCTTCCATAAATCATCAAAGAAAGTGGTGGTTGTTTCCATTTATGCCAACTGCCCAATGGAAATTTTATTCTTCTTTAATTGAGGAACATATCTAACGTCCTTCAACTGTAGGGTAGTACCATTCTAGAATTTTATTTGTACATCACCCTTTCCAGTGACGTTGTAGGGTTCTCCATCTCCAAGATAAACTTTTCAGAATTCATATTCTATAAAATTTGGTAAAAATATTTTTAATGGGTAGCATGGAAGGATGCACCATAATCTACAATCCATATATCGTTTAGTGTAGCAAGAGACAAAATCAAAGCATCAAAATCTGTATTATTTTCATCAGAGAGATTTATGGAATTTCTATTTTGGGTTACTTTCCTTGGAGCTCTACAGTCTCTTTTGAAGTGCCCCTTCTTTCCATAAATCCAACAGCCTTGATCACCTCTTCTTTGAGGAGGTCTCGACCTGTTGTTACTTGATTTAGAGCCGTCAGAATTTCTGTTTCCATTCTTTAACGATCTGCCCCTTTCTTCTATACTCAGAATACTACCTGGTGTTTCATCAATTCCAGAATTCTTCCTGCGAGCGTCTTCACTTAGAAGAACACCCACGATATCGTCATACTTCAAAGTACTCGAACCAGATAAGTTGCTCACAGCCATTACCAGACTATCTCGGCTATTTGGTAATCCCAACAAAATCAATAGAGCCCTAATTTCATCCTAAAAAATTATTCCGATCGATTCCAACTGACTCTTGACAATGTTGAACTCATTTAAGTGCTCAACCACACTACCACCGTTCGACATCTTCATAATGAATAATCTTTTCATCAGAAAACCCTTGTTCGATGCAGAGGGTTTTTCGTACATCTTTCATAGAGACACCATTAAATCTACTACGATTTTCTCCTTAGAGATATTAAAAGCCACAGATGGTGAAAGGGATAATCTAATCATATCGTACCCATGAATTTCCTATCCAGAATCTCTTAATCTTCATCTGACATCTTCTCAGGCTTCTTTGACAATCCTCAGAGGACGAAAAATATCCTTCTGATATAGAACATTCTCGATTTGCATCTTTCAGAATCCAAAGTTCAAGCCATTGAACTCTTTGATTCTCACATTTCCTTCTTCCGACATTGCTCTCACTCAATCAAGAGCTCTGATACTAGTTGTTAAGAAAGAAAGAGAAAAATGGTGAAGAAGAAATCAAGCGCACAAATACAGATTTATGTGGTTCGGCAAATAGTGCCTATGTCCATGGATGCACACCTTGTTCTACTATTCTCCAAAGCTCAGAATAATTTGTTACAATTAACTGAAACCCCAAACCCCAAAAGTATGAATAAATACCATGTAATTAGGGCTAAACGTAATAGAAGTGAAACTACTATTATACCCCTATACCCCCTTGCCCCCATAGGGTTGGGTATATCCCTATACCCCCATACCCCTATAGGGTTGGGTATATCAGTAATAAAATTCATCAGGGTCATCCTCATCAACCTTAGAGGGGAGAACTTCCTAGTTTCCCAACTAGTTGATACTCTGGTTTGGATCATAGCTGCTACTATGAAGCATATTTGGAATCTGTTCACTGATAAAGCTTCACTGTGGGTTGCTTGGATACATACTTACAAGCTGAGAGGTAAGTGTTTCTAGGCTGCCAAAACTCCTTATCTCTGTACATGGGTTTGGAGGAAGATTCTTGCGATTAGAAGCAAAGCATATGGTATGATAAAAATGCAAATTGCTGATGGTAAATAAATATTAGTTTTGTGGGACCATTGGCACCCAAACAATCTTCTTATTGAAAATGTCAGCTTTCGAAGTCTTCACCAACAGGGATTCACACTGGATATGAATGTGGATAAGTTTATACAAAATGGCTCATGGCTATCCCCAATTATCAATAATACACAGAATCACCCATTATAGTGTTGTTTAAGTAGTGAACCTATCAAACCCAGTCTTCAAACAGATACAATAATCTGGGTACCAAATCCAATGGCAAATTCATTATCAAAAGCACTTGGGATGTCCTTATAGAGCCAAAATCGAAGGTTGATTCGCATAGCCTTATTTGGTTCTCTGGAAATGTGCCTAGACATCCTTTCATAACATGGGTTGCTATAAACCAACATCTTCTGACCCAGCATAGATTGGTTGAAATAGGTATAATTCCTAGTTCTGTTTGTTCTTTATACCAAATGAATGCTGAAGACCATAAACACTTATTCTTCGAATGTAAGTTTTCAAAACAGGTTTGGAGTTCTATGAAGGCTAAATGTCTCCTTATCAGATCTTCTTTAATTTGGCTAGAAGAGATTTCTTGGTGTGCAAAAAAAAAATTCTGGTAATCATCTCCATGCTAACATTAAGAGGTTAGTATTTTGTGCTACTACCTATCACATTTGGGGTGAAAGGAACGCTCGACTCTTTAAAGGATCCTACTGTTTGGCTGAAGACGTTGTTTCTAGGGTTAAAGAGGAAGTTAAAGAAGCTATTAATCCAAGGGAAGTTAGGCTGTTGGATCTGAGTTACAGAAATACCAAAAGTAGGTTACTTGATCAGTGGGAATTATAAAGGGACTCAAGTTATTTCCCCAAAGGATTGTTGATCTATTGAAGAGATTTATAGTGGATGGATTAGTTGGACTTTATTCTCCAGTCTTGAAATATCCTATTATGTCTATTTTGGTTGGGTGTTCCTGTTATTCAGACGGCCTCTTGTTTTCTTCTTAGAGATTGCTATGCTGCTGATGAGGATACAGAGTTAGTATAAGCTGATTATGTCAATTTATACAGAATTTAAGTTAGCAGGTCTTAGGTTTAGAGTTACATAGCTAAAGGGATTTGGCTAACCTTCTAGAATGCGTTTTGTGGAACTCTTAGTAGGACAAGATTCATATTCTATAGGTCTATTGTTGGTAATTAGCCTTGGTAGATTCAACATGAATTTTTGTACTTTATTGAATTTTTCTCTTATGAAATGAAATTTAATTAACTTCCAAAAAAAAAAATTTAATTTGGGTTAAAATTGATAAATTCAAGTTACTAGATCCTAACTTTCTAATCAAAGTACATCATTGCCTGAAGTTCCAAATGTTTAATTCATTAAACTAATTGTGAGTCGAATGCATTGACCACATGAGAGACACTAAAGAATTCCATTTGTTTTTCTTTTTTTTTTTTTGTAATACAAGTAAACTAATTATAGTCAATTGAGATCTAATATATCATTTTGTGTTTTGAAGTTGAAAGACTACTTAAGCTATCCAATAATGGATATAACATTTTGTAGATATGATAAATGGTAAGGGCATATTGCCCAGTAATATACTGACACCTGTCAACATTATGACCGACATGTGGTAAGGTCCCCATTGATACCGATGGGTAGAACCCTCGGGAACTTTCTAAGGAAGAATCCTGATTTGTTCAGGGCATCAGTTCAAGGAATGTACAACCGAGACATGAATATAGGGAGAAGGTAGTGCACTACCATGATATCCCTTATTACATAAATCACAAGATGATCAACACAACACAATGAATATACAATGAAGCTAATATCAACAGGTACTCCACGGCGGGATGACGTATCCCTCACGGCAGGGAGCCAGAACCCTCATGACAAGAAGTCGGCTTCCTCACAGTTGGAAGCCGGATCACTCAAGGAAAGAAGTCGGATCCCTCACGACAGGAAGCCGAATCCCTCACATCAGGAAGCCGGATCCCTCATAGCAAGAAGCTGGATCTCTCATGGCTGGAAGCCAGATCCCCCATGGCAAGATGTCGGATCCCTCACGGAAAGCAGCCGGATCCCTCACGACAGGATGCCAGATGCCTTACGGCAGGATACCGGATTCCTTACGGTAGGAAGCCGGATTCCTTACGGTAGGAAGCCGGATCCCATAAGGCAAGAAGCTGGATCCTTCATGGCAGGAAGCTGGTCCCTTATAGCAGGATGTCGGACCACCTATGGTGGGATGCCGGACCCCCTACGGCGGGATGCCAACATAAAGGTGTGCCTCACGTTTACCAAAGAGATGCGCCTTAGTGAACACGTCAATGTGAATTTACACCTAACCGGAGAGAAAGCCCTGGATGATGTAAGACATCGACACGTTGATATGAATTTACACCTAAAGGGAGAGAGAACCCTGGATGATGTAAGACGTTGACACGTCGATATGAATTTACACCAAAGCGGAGAGACCACCCTAGATATTGTAAGACGTTGACACGTCGATATGAATTTAAACCTAAGGGGAGAGACAACCCTGGACGATGTAAGACGTCGACACATCAATATGAATTTACGCCTCAAGGGAGAGGCCTCCCTGGAAGTTGTAAGAAGTCGATACTCTACAGCAGCATGCCAATACATACTTCCATTTAGTGCAATGCTCAAAGACGTAGAAGGTGATTCTAGCTCTGTCTCGAGTGAAGCTTAAATGATGTTGAAGGCAATACTACCTCCGTCTAAAGTGATGCTCAATGACGTTGAAGGTTATACTACCTCCGTTTAGAGCGATGCTCAACGATGTAGAAGGCGACACTATCTACATCTAGAGTGAAGCTAAAAAACGTAGAAGGCGATACTACCTCCGTCTAGAGCGAAGCTCAAAGGTGTAGAAGGCGATACTAACTCCGTTTATAGTGATCCTTAACGATGTAGAAGGTGATACATACCTCCTTCTAGAGTGAAGCTTAACGACGTAGGAGGTGATACTACCTTCTTCTAGAGGTAACCTCGACGACGTAGAAGGAACGCCTCCGTCTAGAGTGAACGTCGATGACGTAGAAGGTCATACGCTCTCGAAGGTACTAAGGTTTGAGAATCTTGAAAGTACTAAGACGAGTAGCCTCGATGGTGTCGAGACTAGATAGTCTCAATGATGCCAAGGTTAAACAGCTTTCATTACCACAAATATCTATTGATCGCCAATGCCCATATCAAGGCGTCATGAGTGTGACATACAGGGGCACTCGCAAATCTCTTGACATGTCATGAACTACATGCCGTGTCACGGTCTCTCAGTGGCAAACTTATAATTCATCAAAACGACTTGTGATTGGTCCACCTAAGAGACTGGGGTAC
>JAUPMG010268707.1:0-19601 GCA_031762675.1 Pachysandra terminalis
AAATTGATACTAAACAAAATAATAACAATTTAACAAAACAAAGATAATATTTATTTATATAACCACCTGTTCGATTATAACGCGGTCGCATTGACCCGGCTGCTATATATATATATATACATATGTATATCGATTACATAAAATTTGAAGGAAAATATTACAAAATTCCAAAAATGCCCTTCTCGGCACTTCGGGTTGTTACAGTTTAAGATGGATGATAGAGTGGATAGACTAATTTCTGATAGGCACTGAGTCATTGGCAATGTCCCCGATCTTCTTCCTTTATGGGACCAGCTTTCCTCCGTCCCTCTCCACAACCTCCAAGATGATAAACTGCTCTGGGTCCCCTCTAAGTCTGGGGAATACTCCATTAAGGAAACTTGGGAGCATTGCAGAAACCTTGGTCAACCTGTTTATTGGGCCTCCCTCATTTGGTTTAAAGGGGCTATCCCCAAACACAGGTTCATTGCTTGGCTAGCCCTAAAAGGTAGACTGTTAACACAAGACAAATTGGTTAGAATGGGCATTATCAATCATTCATGCTGCTCCCTCTGTGGATTGTCATCTGAATCATTGAATACTTGTTTTTTGAATGCCTTTTCTCCTCTTGGGTGTGGCACAATCTCCTGTTACAATCTGGTATTCACAGAACAGTCTTGGATTGGACTGAAGAAGTTGGTTGGTGCTACCAACACTTGTGTGGATCTGTTATCAAGTCTAAAACACTTTGCCTTAGCTTCAATGCTGTTGTTTACTTATTTTGGCAGGAAAGGAATACTAGAGTTTTCAAGACTCAAAGTAAAGACAAAGAGCACATTCTGGAAGACTTTAAGACAACTATTAGGCAGATCATCACAACAAGGAAGTGGGCTGTTCCAGATATTGCTACTAACAGATCATTTTTTTATAATTGGCGACTACAACTCAGTTTTGTTCAATGAGTACTGGGGAGTGCTATTGTAACTTGCTTTGCTGGTCCACCCCATCTTGTTTAGGGTACTTGTAGGGCTCTTGCCCATATCTCATGTACAGCTTTCTTTCACTTTCTTTTATCTAATCCAAACTTACCTTCCAAAATATATATATATATATATATATATATTTATCCTAGGACTCCTATTAATTAGAATCCTAAATAAGTTATAACTAACCTTAATTAAATCTCAGCCATTAGATTATATTAAATATTCCTACGAATCTTAGCCACACATTATAACTTAGAGAGTTATGATTGTGTGTGAAGCACTTAGTTTCTTATAGTACAACCCACCATCACAAACAGTCAAAGTCAAACATGATAGCTAACTTACTAAAATTTTAAATTAACCTCTATATTTTTATTAATTACATATTAACCCTATTATTTTAGTTTGGGTTGTTACATTGGACCATGTTTGCTAACATGTATATTTTTGAATCTGATCCATATCATATTTGAGAATATTGTGTTCATATTTTATTGATTATAGTACACATGTTCATCTACACAAGTGATTGCTTAGTTAATTGCACGATACACTTTCCACAGCATATGCCTATGGAGCATGCAGACCTTCATTTGGGTCTAATGCCTTGACTTGACCCCGTAATTCTAAATTTCTGGAATTTATGGATATAATGAGAGGTATTGTAATATGAAATTTACAATATAAGTGAGGAAGTCCTGGATGGACTATTTGCATGTGTTGAGGGACTAGCTATCCCAACAGACCAACCTTTACACCTTGTTTTGTGGACAGATGTCGAGTGAAATTCTGTTAGTAGATCGGGTAATGTATGGTTCACAAGGGAAAGTTCACATTGGTGAGGCCCTGGATATGTTCCCGTGACCGAAAATAAGAGTGGGAAGTATGCCCATTAGGTTGCAGCCCCTAGAAATTGTAGTGCGCACGTAGAATAATAAACTATCATGGCCTTGTATGGGGGGATGATTTCATGTGAAATATCTTGGGTGGTTGAGATTGAATCTGGTGTGGGGCATACACTATTCGAATGCCAAACAACATGCATATTGCATTCATATGATTGTGCTTTGAAAGTGCACGTAGTAATTACCTAGAGGAGGGTGAATAGGTTTTGCGCCGATATGAAAAATTATTTGGGTCCTTTGTATAACCTATTTAATTATGCTAATTATTTTAACAATTACGGAGAAATTGAAAGCAATAGCTCACATATGTTGATAGTTATGCATACAAATATATAGAAATAAAGTACAAATGCAAACCATTCAACACATGAGATTTATAATGGTTTGGCACCCCGGCCTAGTTCACTCCCTTGAGATACCACCCGCGAGTCTCAAGGATATCACTTGGTAGCTTTTGTTCACTACGACTCACCTCCAATCGAACAAAGAATTTACCGGCAATCTCCAAGCCGTTACAAGGGTGTCATTGGCTCACCCAAAAACCACTATGAGGTTTCCCAACTAACCTCAACCACCACGAGGTTTCCTGGTTAACCTCTAACCACCACGAGGCTTCCCGGCTAACCTCCAACCACCAAGAGGTTTCCCGACTAACCTCTAACCACCACAAGGTTTCACACCTAACCCCCAAGGTTTCATGGAAACCTCAAACCGTTACAGTCTTTAACCTAAAGTAAAAACAGTAAAAGAACAACTTCTAGGAGATTTTACCCCAAGCGAAGATCACCTATTATGAGCTTGAATTCCCATTTAGCGCTTAAATTCCTCGCTCCTTTCCACCTTGGATTTCGTCATTGACACTTGATGGAGACGAGGGTCTTACAACCTTAGATGCGTGTGTATGATATGTTCTTCAATGCATCACAACAAAGGGTAAGGACTTGGATCTCAATCCTTCTTCTTTAAATTAGTCGACATAGAATGTCAATTCCATTATAAATGGGAAGAAGATGGAAGGAGAGGTTTTCTTTAGCCTAAAGGAGAGCCAAGAGCTCTCAGATCTAGATCTAGGGCTTGAGAGAAAATCCGTGTGGATCTTTTCACATTTAGATCCGCAACTCTAATTTATAGAGTTTTAGAATCTCGCAGTGGCCAGTCGATTGAAAAAATTGGACGGTCAACCTGTGGCTCCACCAACATAGTTTAAATAGAAATTCAAACTCACAGGGTGGATGGAAAGACTAAACCGATATACTCTTCAATCCACCAGTCGATCGAACCTTTCAGTCGGTCGCTCAGTAGGGCTCAAGGTTTTCAAAACCGACTTAGGGTTTTGAGCGACTGGTGAGCTATCCGATTGATCGAGGGTCGACCGGATGCTCTAGCCGGTCAACCGAGCATGTGCAGATCGCACAGACCAATACTGGTTTGCTATGCAACCGACCAGTCGATGACCGACCGGACACCATGTTCGGTCGATCGGTACCCCTGGGAAAGCCTAATTTCACAATTCTATGGCCATTTTTCCCCATGGTCCATGCACACATTATATCGACCATCTCTGGGAAATCTTTGTCTGTCCAGACTCGCATCTAGATGGCCAACGATCACAGAGTATATGTCACATCTAAACTCCAGGGCATACCCCACGTATCCTTGGGTAGTCTCCCACAAATCCATGGTTATGTCCCAAAGCTCTAGAATGAAATTCTCACCCTTTATCTACACACTCTTAAGAGGTGGCATGTAAAAATATATTAACAACACACCATTCACATCAATGTACGTTGGCGGAAGCATTTAATCATGAAATGCTAAAGTATAGCAAGATCAACATTTTAGTTATTAAACTAAACTAGCTAAAATGCATATACATAATCCTCAAAACATAATGGTTTAACTCTCAAGTTATTACAACCCATTCAAAGTACTAAAATGTTTATAACATAGTCTAGTCCTCTTGGATTCCAAGTTCTCGCCTTGCTGTTCCACCACCATAGCTTCCACACCTTAAAGCTGGTCCACCTGAAATGTTAGAATCTAAAAGGCTTGGGCTACAAGCTTTTTTATTTTTTAAAATTAATACTCTCTAGTCATAGCGACTAGAAGCACTCCAACAGAGGGAGGGGGGGTTGAGGCGACGACCCCGACCTGTATATTAGAATAGGTAAAGATTCATGGGGGGGACGTATGAACCTTACCCCAAATGCAAGTACAACATAACTCAATCTAGACAAACCTAAATGCATGGAATAACACCTCCTTTAATAAAGAAGGATATCACAAACCAACTCGAATACCATAAAAAAACAAGCTGAAAAACTTAGCTCTTGAAGTTCCTAAGATTAAAGAGGGCACTCTTGTCCATCCTAACTGCAATTTTGTAATCCACAGGGAAGGCATCTTTGTTCTCAAAAAATTGATTAGTACGAGACAAACATGCATAAGACGCCAAAGAATCCGCAGCAAAGTTTGCTTCCATATAGATATGAAGAATGTTAGGAGGCATGAACTGTAGGATTCTTTTTACCCAATGAAGAATTGACCAAGGGCAGGACGATTGCTGATTAATAATCTCTGCCAAGACCTTGGAATCTGTTTTCACCAAAAGTTTGAAGATTCCTTTATCCACCGCTTTGCTTAGACCATCAAATAAGGCGTGAGTTTCATCGTCAATGTTGGGTGTCATGGCATAAAAGTGGGAGAATCCAAATAGGAATTCTCGTTCAATGTTTCTAAAAATACCTCCTCCGCCAGCCAGGCCAATACTACCTTTCGTTGCACAATTTGATCATACCTTGAGCAGGCCTTAGCCATTTAACTAGAATGATGACTTTCTTATTGGGTACAACCACCGAAATAAACAAAGCTTTCAAAGAAAGAATGTCAGTAAAATTTAATTCACTAGAAACTTTGATCATACAGAAACTTTCTCGCAACCATTGGCAAATTTTGAAAATAATACTATTTGACGATGTCAGTTTTACCATCATGTAATCTTTGATTTCTTTCAAGCCAGATTTCCCAAGCAATAATAGTTGGAATAACACCTCTTAGTACACCGATCTGGGTCTTGACGTTGCTAGAGGCAAACCAGAATTGAATTCTATCTAGAATAAGTTTTCTCTCCAGATAATTCATATTGAAAAGTGGGGAAAAATACCTCCAAATATTTGATGCTAACTCGCTATAGGAAAAAAGATGATTCAGATCTTCCTCTTTGTGTTTTCTGCAGCATACGCATTTGGAGGGGAGCTTGATACCAACCATTTTAACTCTAGCATCCACCGGGATTGCATTCTTGAACATTTTCCACATGAAACAACCGATCTTAGTAGGAATGTATTTCCCCCAAATTCATTTTTACCAAATCCATGAATTACCTAGAACCCTAATTGTTTCCCAGGCAGACTTGGACCTGAACTTACCATCAGTCGTCAGTTTCCAAAAAAAGTTTATCAGGATCCAAGTCAATGTAAATCATGGATGGTAATATTTTCCTAACAATAAATGGAGGCAAGTTATTATGCAAAAAATCTTCATCCCCAATGGTTAGAACAGAGGACATCTTAACCAAAAAATTATGGCTGGCCTCTACTCCATGAAGAGCAAAGGCCCAATGTCAAGCCAAGGATCATGCCAAAAGGAAACCATACCATTATCAATAAGCCAAAGAGAGTTGTCCAGAACAATCTCTTTGCAGTTGAGAAACCTCTTCCAAGGTTCAGAATTTTCCCAAACTGGTTTAAACTCCAAGGCTATCTTTAATATATTTACTATGCATAAGTTTAGCAAGAAGAGATTTCCCATCCAGTATATTCCACACAATTTTAGATTGTAAGCTAATCATTACCTCTTTTAGGGGCCAGCAGCTGAGGCCCCCTTCCTTCTAAGGTTTTGTAATATGACCCCAACCCACCCAATTGTGCTTACCTCCCTAAAGGAAGGAAGAAAAGAGTCTCTCAAGGTCTTTCAACACAGAGGCTAGAATAGTAAGAACAGATAAAATATGAATTGGAATAGATCATAACACACTGTTAATTAAAGTTATTTTGCCTCCCTAGGAAAGGAGCTTATTCTTCCAATTCTCTATCTTTGCCTTAATGTTTCCAATAATTGAAGCAACATAGGCATTCTTACATTTACCTTTAGCAGGAGGAACCCCTAAGTAGGTCAAAGGAAAATCTTTATTGACAAAACTAGAAGTAGAAGTAATAATATTCTTATGACAAGCAGTCATTTTAGCAGGAGTAATAAAGCAACTTTTATTCTTGTTAACTTTCTTACAAGAACTCCTCTCATAGTCATGGAAAATATTATACCATTTAAAAAAATAAGGATGTCATCAGCAAATAAACGGTAAGAAATAGGAGACGTACCCCTGACCTGTTTATACCAGCCAACCTTATTGTTTTGAAAATGGTTTTTAAGATTTCTGCTCAGGACATCTTTCGCAATTATAAAGAACGAAGGGGACAGTGGATCCCTTCGTCTGAGTCCCCTAGAAGATCAAAAATATCCATGGAACACTCATTGTGATAACAGAGAATACCAGCAGTTACTAATGCACTTGGTAATGAGGTTGCACCAAGTTTGGGAAAAGCCAAATTTACGCAAGACTTGGAGTAGGAAATCCCACTCCAAACGATCTTAAGCCTTGGTCATATCCATGAATAATGGTTCCTATGGATGCATGCCATGCCATGAGGTAATGCACTGGTTTATCCTTTGTATGCAAGGTCATGAACAATTAAGCCATCATCCCAAACAATGGTAGGTTCAAAAAAAAATGAAATGCAAATGAATGTTGTCACAACTATGACCCTTGGATATCCACGTTAGATCCCTACTGAGGCCACCAAGGCATCTTATCGATAACATGTACCAATTATGGCTAAGGCTAACAGTAGATTCTATGTATACAACACAGTTTTAGGGCTTTCAAATCCATGAGATTCTCTTGTCTCGCCGTCATCTTTTATCTAAGATCGTAACCAAGGAAAAATTCTGCCTTCATGGAACATACCAGCACAACAGATTACTCTCACCACATATGAATGTATATACGCAATTCAAGGTAATATAAACATATGTGTTCAGTTCCTTCCTCAAATATATACACAATTCAAGGTTATATATGAGTAATATTCCAAGAAAAGGGGTAGCTAGTCCCTCTCCCAAAATCATCTTTGACTTAATTCCCATCCCTTCTGGACTTCCGTGATCATCACTCCTTGGCACTCTTCATTGAGCCCAAGTATCCTCACATTATTCCTTTGGTCCACATTACAAGGAATCCAAAGTGTAGTCGTGTCAATGGGTTACCCTTTCAGTCCCAAATGCATGAGTGTCGTTTACATGCATGCCCTTAACAATGCATGGACATGTGTATCACACATAATATGAATTGATAAGCCAGAACTTACAATTAAACAAATGTATCACATGTCTTTCAACCTAAAGAATTCCAACATGTATACATGATATCATTGTACAGTCATTCAATCATTTACATCATGAATCTAATATGGATTAGTCATATTAATCATGTCATTCAATTTCATATCAATATTATGCTATCTCATGTTTCATCAGTATACCAATTTGCCAGTGGACATCGGTAGACCCTCATCGGCGGCACCGATGGTCACCAAATCACAAAACAAGGTTCTGTCGGTGGCTTGGCTGGTATACCGATCAAGTCCCCCAGTGGAAGTATCGCAGAGGTGGAAACTCCGGTATTCCAACGGTATTCCAACCCCACTGTCAACAGAGCCTTAGAAAATAATCATTTCCATCGGCAGACCCACCGGTATACCGACCGGGCTGCCGACCAACACACAAACACATAGAAGATAGCCTTTCGGTGGACACTGTTGGTACACTGTCCAGTGCCACTGACGACACATGAACATAGGAAATTCTGGGTTTCCTCACACCATAATTCCAATCTCATGCATATATCCAATTTATGAGCAATCTAACATTTCAACATGCCTTTTCCACATGATTCTAACACAATATCACACAACATGAATTATATATGAAATCCATGCCATTAATTCATAATCTAAGCATGATTCTTACAAATTCATAATAGATTCAAACATTCACACTCATTTTTCTGAGATTTGATCCATCCAAATAAGGAAAACCTCTTATCTATGAAACTACGAAAGTACACGAGTACATACAAAGCAATGTATAGAAATCCGGCTGTAGAACTTCACTCCTTTGGTGATTCTTCAAAAATTCCTTCTTCTTCTTCTTCTTCTTCTTCTTCTTCTTTTCTTTCTCAGTCAAAAATCACAATAGAGGCAATTAGGGTTTCTCTTAGTAAAAGTTAGGTCATCTAACCTTAAATCAATCTTAGCCATTGGTTACGTTAAATTCTTATAGGAATAGATCCTAACCCATGCGTAGATTTTAAACTGTAAATCATTAGGTGTATACACATGTTAGCCAAACCATGTGTCTCACCCAATAGGAAAGATTATAACTATTTCTCATTAACTCCCTCACGTCTTTCAACTTAAGTTCTAAAGTTATGAAAATTACAACATAGTCCTCATTTCTTTACTTAAAATTTTGATTCATTATAGTGTACCTTAAGGTTACTCCAAGCTCCCTTGAAACAAGTCAATTATAAATTGAATAGTGTGTGTCTTGGGTTGTCTAATGCATGTGTGTTTATACCTTTGGATAGGGGACCGATTCTGATAGATGCCTCGTTGTAGCTTGGTCTTCCTTGAATTTGCAATTCTTGATCTTCAATATGCTCAGTTACAGAAACTCAAGAACTATCTCCACATCATTGAAAAACCCAGAGAATGTATAGGAAAAATCCTATGACATTTACAATCTCCCCCTTTTCCAATTTGTGACAAAAACACCTATCCTAGTACAACACACATACTAGACTTCTATGAATTGAATAAAAAAATAAGAATTACAACTTGATTCAACTCATAGACAAAAGCTGAGATACAAGAGACTAATACAATACAACGCTTTGTGCTCCTCCTCAGCTTTTGCTTTAAATCCCCCATACTTGGACATACCTGCAAAAGCAATAAGAGTGTACCCGCAAGAAAATATGTACGAGTGTCTAGATCTGCCCCTTTTTGTCAGAAATAGACAAAGAGATATACAAATTTGGGGGAAAACCCCAACTGTGATTGAATTTTGGCTTGATCCATCTATTAAGATGAGTTCTAACCAACTTTGTAACTCCTATACCATGAGATGAGTCAATTGACATGGCTCCATCAATCTAGATGAGCTCTTACAATCCTGTGCACTCCAAACTCCATGGATGAGTTGAACCAACCTTGGCTCCATCTTAATGGATGAAAACGAACCAAAAGCAACCACAAGGTGTATTTGCAAACAAGCAACCGCACTATGTTTGCAAACTTGGGGCATGCCAAACAAAAAATGAATGACCTCAACCAAAGGCAAGCACAATGTGCTTGCAAGCTTGGGGCACTCCAACCCAAAAGGGATGAACTCAACCCAAGGAAAACACACATTCATTTATACTCATCACAAGTAATTATGTGAGGTCATTGTATACACAAGGTGATGTATAAAGTTTGGTTCCATAGAATATGCAATAAAAACCATAACAACCTTTATCGAACTCTGGAGATGCATCAAAAGATAGCCAAATCAATACAAGATGCAGGATGACAAACATAATATATGGCAAGATTTTACTATAAGATCAATGTATATGCTTGTAATAACCCCATTAGGCATCCTAAAGACCAATTCCCAATGGGGACTCTGATTCGGATAAGATGAGAATGATGGCATGTGTATGCATTGTGTGTGTCTAATCATGATATGCAATAGGCATAAGACTCACACAGACCAGAACAAGTTTGAGAAAGATTTTACTATAAGTCACAACATGCAAGTTTTGTACGCATACACACCAGTGCCATCGAATCCAAATCAAGTCAACAAAGATCACATATATAAGGTAAACATGAAAGCATAATATGATCAATGCAAGCAAGTATAAGTTATGATAAGAAATTTAATTATCAAACCAAGCATAGCCTATACATGCCTAGGATGAACCCTATAAAGATAAGAATGGTGCACCGGTCCAACCAATGCAATGTGTAGACGAGACATATATAATATTCATGAATAAGCAATCAAGTGTACACACATGTGAGTATCTCAATGTGAACTATAGAGATAATATCAAGCACCAAAATATAGTTCAAGAGAGAGCAATGTACTAATAGAGTTAAAACAAGGCAAGAGTATTTCAAACATAATGTAATGTCTTGAACCTAAGTACAACCCACAAAAGAACAGAGTATGACGTCACTGAAGTGGTGAACAGGACAATATAGAAAAGATGTCATCACTCATTATCACTCAAGGGTGAAGTCGGTGGAATGTTATATCCAGAACTCTTACATCTTGTCGAAATATTTGACAACATCTTTTGAGATTGTCTAACAGTTCGCTCCATCATTGACATTCTTCGATCAAGGATCTGAACACTTGATCTTAGTGACAGCAAGGAAATTTCAATAAAGCTCGACTCTCCTTGACTAGTAGGGTCCGCTGCCTACAGCTCATCTTCCTCAGTTCTTTCATCTTCAAATGCACCATCGTCTCGAAGCTCCACAGGGTCAAGATTCATCATGATAAGATTAACCTATGAGAAAGGAGTATAGGACATGAGAAACACTCTCAGAGGATCTACCATGCTGGCAACCTTTCCCACTTGAGTCAGGAGAAAGGCAAAAGGACATGAGCTCAGGTTAGGAGTGTGGAAGAAGGAAATAATGGTATGACAGATAAGAGATGGAAGGCACAGAGGAATACTGGTCATAACCCAGAATAGGACGAATATCATATATTTGGACAATGTGGTCCTATTCACAATACTAGGATATATGTTTGTAGTAAAGAAATTATGCACAATCCTGTATTCGGGTTTTAGGAAAGAGACTTTGAGGGACCCATCATCATTTATACGTCCAAGAGGACCACAAAAAACTAAAATATATCTATTAAGTGATCTCATATCGAGGTTTCAAAAGTCTCATGGTCAGGTGAGAGAGGGACATCAATTATGCAGGAAATGAAAGCAGGTGTCAATCTCAAGGAATGACCATTCCAAGATGCCATAATTAGCAGAGGATCAACACAGATTGAGATAACATTACTGATAAACTCTCTGACACCCCAGTAGAGAATGCTTGACCAGTTGATGTAGTTCAGAATGTCAAATATCTTATTATTCACCAAATCAGCGACAACAACTCGTCTTTCTATGACAAAAGAGATATTCTCATAAATGTGAGAAATATCGATACTCTGACCTAATGGTGGTACTAGATCCAATGGGGAATCCAACAAGCCAGGATTGGTTGATGAAGAGGCCACTCCGGGATGAGATACCCTAGCCCTACCATTGAATGGCATGATGAAAAGGAGGCTAGTACTCAGACAAATCCAGTATCTCTAAAGCTATAGACACTCAACTCGAGGGGAGAAAGTCCTAAAAAGAGAGAATAAACAAATGGGATAGCCTAAGGGAAGTTTAAGGCTTTAAGTGATTTGACCCACACGAAAATCGAATTCCACGTGGGTCGGCTGACTGGTCAATTTGGACGGTCGACCGGACACTGAAAAACCCCAACTATCTTTAAATAAAATCTGGAAAATTTCTAGAAATTCATAAAAACACATCAAGGCCACTGTAAGATGTGCATATCCAAATGATATGAGTTAATTATGCACAAATTACATAAATTGAACTAATTGTGTACACAAATATGATTTTGCGGAAATGTCATGTGCACACAAAGTTCATGTATCACATACTCAGGTGTTTAGATAAATCTAATTAAAGCAACATCTTCATACGTGATACCTGCCAAGGAGATTACTCCTCGGGGGTCCACAAAGTGCGACCTGAAGTAGGTCTAGGTGCCATTCCAGACCTGCTTCCCTCTATTATTGCCTTCTTAAGTTTGAAGTCGTCGTTCATCTGATGGATCAGTGAGAACAATTCCTTTGAACGTTTAAGGTCAATGGTAGTAGAGTTGGGATCCTGAAAGATAGGCGACTTACCCTTATCGAATGGCAGATGTTATGTCATGAGTAAAAGGAGAAGTGAAAGTCTCTTCTTTTACTCCATAGCCATGATCAGCAGTTTTAAGACCTTTCATGACTATCTTCCTAGATTTGTCAATGATCTTGCCGCGACCATACTTAAAGATCATAATATGTCCACAGGCACAAAGCTGTGACACACTTAGAAGATTATGTTTGAAACCTTCAAGGTGGAGGACATAATTAATGACAGGCTTTTTAGGCAGTTTAACAGATCCCCTGCCAGTGATTTGTGATCGACTACAATGCTCATTTGATATATTCAAAGGCGATGAAGGATGAACTATCTCCAGACATATGTCTAGGGGCCCCACTATCTAGGTACCACCTAGGTAGGTTCATCTTACTTTCCCTTGTATGAACATATATTTTAGATTGTCTATCATGATTCATCCATACGTGGGATGGGGATGTAGTCCCACTAGCAAGATTCTTTCTCCTAGCCCTCTTCTTCTTAGAGTTACCCTTTCTAATTGGATTATAGACATTAGTTGAGGAAGAGGATACTAAGGAGGATGTATCTACACTTTTTCCTTTGTCCTTAAGGGTGGTGTTCATCCTTGCATGAGTAGGACTACACACAAGGTGTTAGTGCCCGGAGTAACTAAAAGTGTCAATTTCATTCCTAGAAGCACTAGAGATAGGACTGCTAGATGAAGACTCACCTAACTTAACCACAGGGATGGAGTCGGATTTGTCATGAATCTGAATCACATAGTCGAAACCCATCTCATCCGAGGACATGTAGAGTTGTCTAAACTCATCTATTAACTTGAGCTTTTAGATGTGAAGTTTTCTAACTCTAAGTTGCTTTGAAGAACATTGCCGTCAAACAACTTATTTGTGGTCTCCTTATAAGGATTCTCTTGTATAGATCTTATGATAGGAATAGAATCCTTTGGAGGAGACCTAGGATTCCTAGCCATTAGCATGGCTAAGTCATCATCTTTATCCGAGGTAGTCGATTCTGACCCAGATTCGGATGATTCCTCGCAAGTGGTAGCATCCATTGCCCAACTATTAGATTTACTTTTAGATGGGCAACTGGTAGCTATGTGTCCATACCGTTTACAAGTTTAGCACTGTGTTTCTTTTGAAACTTCCCTAGGATTAGATTTAGGGTAGGGCTTGTCAAAAGATTAACCCTTTTTGGTTCAACCCTCTTTTCTTTTAGGGATGTGCCTTAGAAACCTTTTAGCCAATAAGGCTAGGTCCTCTTCTTCATGACTCATATATTCATTTTTATTTTCTTTTTCTTGTGAGCTTGAAGAAGCTAAGGAAATCGACTTCCCTTTAGAAGAGGTCTCAAAGTACAACTCGAAGGTTTAGAGGGATCCTACAAGTTCTTCAACTTTTAGGAGGTCGATATCCTTACACTTCTCAATGGAGGTAACCTTCGCCGTGAATCGTTCCGAAAGGGATCTTAGAATTTTTATACAAATCTGAGGATCCGAAACAGGTTCACCTAACCCTCGCATAGATGTAACTATGTCCTTGAGCTTGGCATAGAAGTTCATGAGCTTTTCACCATTGTCCAGATTGATATTTTCAAACGAGTGGTGAGAAGTTGGAGTTTAGATCTCTTGACTATAGTGGTCCCCTCACGGGTCATCTCTAGAATGTCCCATGCTTGCTTAGCGTTCAAGCATATGCAAATTCTTCAATATTAATCGAAAGAGATTGCACATATGATCACATTTAGAGCTTTGGCTTCATTCGAGCCCATCCTTTTATCAGCTTCGGACCATTTATCACAGTCGAGATCTATATGCCTCTTTAGCCTATCCAGCTTAACCTCTTTGGTGGGAAGAGACCACGATCTACTTATTGCAAGTAGGACCATGTCGTCAATAGACGTCAAAAATCTCTTCATTTTTGCTTTCCAATGGGCATAATTTGACCCACCGAAGAACGACAGTCTAGTGACAAATTGTCCCTCAAATTTGGACATTACTACCGATCAAATCGAGGTTGTTTGACCTTATATCCAAGCACGAAGCTCTGATACCAATTGTAAGTTCATGTAGTAATTACCTAAAGGGGGGTGAGTAGATTTTGCACCGATATGCGGAATTACTTGGTCCATTTTTATAACCTATTTAATTATGATAATTGTTTTAACAATTACAGAGAAATTAAAATCAATAGCTCACATATGTCGATATTTATGCATACAAATATAAGGAAATAAAGTACAAATGCAAACCATTTAACAAATGAGATTTATAACGGTTCGGAACCCCGACCTAGTCCACTCCCTTGAGATACCACCCACAGGTCTCAAGGATTTCACTTAGTAGGTTTTATTCACTATGGCTCACCTCCAACTGTACGAAGAATTTACCGGCATTCGCCAAGCGATTACAAGGGTTTAAATGGCTCACCCAAAAACCACTAGGAGGTTTCCCGACTAACCTCCAACCACCACGAGGTTTCACGGCTAACACCTAACCCAAGGTTTCACGGAAACCTCAAACTATTACAATTTTTAACCTAAATTAAAAGCAGTAAAAGGAAAAGTTCTATAAGCTTTTACCCCAAGCCAAGATCGTCTATTTTGAGCTTGAGACCCCTTTTCGCACTCACTTTCGTAGCTCCTTTCTATCTTGGATTTCATCATTGACGCTTGACGGAGATGAGGGACTTACAACCCTAGATGTGTGTGTGTGTGTGTGATATGATCTTTAATGCATCACAACAAAGGTAAGGATTTGGATCTCAATCCTTCTTCTTCAAATTAGTTGACATAGAATGTCAATTCCGTTATGAATGGGAAGAAAATGGCATGAGATGTTTTCCCTAGCCTAAAGGAGAGCCAAGAGCTCTTAGATCTAGATCTAAGGCTTGAGAGAAAATTCGTGTGGGTTTTTTCGCGTTTAGATTCACGACTCTAATTTATAGAGTTTTAGAATCTCGCGGCCGCCAGTTGATTGGACAAATTGGACTGTCGATCGGTGGCTCCACCGACTTACTTTAATTTGAAATTCAAACTCACAGGTCGGATGGAAAGACTAAACCGATCAACCCTTCGAGCAGTCGGTTGACCCGACCTTTTAGTCGGTCGACCGGTAGCGCTCAGAGTTTTCAAAACCGACTTAGGGTTTTGAGCGACCGGTGAGCTATTCGATCATTCGGGGGTCAACCAGATGCTCTGGCTGGTCAACCAGGCATGTGCAGATTGCACAGACCAGTACTAGTCTACTATGCGACCAGCACATGGAACGATCTGTCAGTGACTGACCGAACACTTGGTCAGTCAACCGATGCCCCTGGAAAAGCCTAATTTCACAATTCTATGGCCATTGTTCCCAAGGTCCATCCACGAATGGTATCGACCATCCGTGGGCAATCTTTGGCTGTTCAGACTCTCATCCAGATGTCCAAGGATCGCGGAGTGTACCTCAACTAGTAAGGTTACTCCAAGCTCCCTTGAAACAAGTCAATTATACAATTAATAGTGTGTTTCTACGGGCTGTTTAATGCATGTGTGTTTGTACCTTGGATAGGGGACCAATACTAATAGATGCCTCGTCATAGCTTGGTCTTCCTTGAATCCGCAACTCTTGATCTTCAATATGTTCGGTTACAGACACTTAAGGACTATGTCACAACATTAACAAACCCAGAGAATGTATAGGAAAAATCCTATGACATTTACATGCTTGAATCACACTTAGTGCTTATATATATATAAATATATATTGTTGCATGAGCATGCATTGCATTCATTAATAATTGAACCAGCATATCATCATTACATTACAAATCACTGCATATATTATTACAACATACTAATATTATGTTTTTGTCTATGGGAATACCAATGAATAGTGGATGTATCCTTAATTCATTCTTAAATACTTTTTGATTTATTTACTTACAAGATAAGTGTAGCTTATGCTTTCAAGCAACCATATTTCAGGATCTATAAATGGACAACAACTGGATTTTACTGATCAAGACAGAAGACAAGCTTATGATGAAGATACTAATTTTAATGAGAATATGAATTGATGATTATAGTAGATTTTATAGTAGGATTTATTGGCTTTTATGTTTTAGTTTGCTATTAGCATTAGTTAATTGAGTTTTCAGTAGTTAATAGGGTTTTGATTGAAGCTAGAGACTAGGAGTAGTTTTTTTTTTTTTTTTTTCTGTTGTTCTATTTTTAGGATTGGACCTTTTTAAGGATAATTTAATTTCAGATTTTTTCAATTATCTTAATGGATTCTATGTACTTGGTAATGTATTGACTACCACTCCCATGTGGAATGGGTTGAGAGTCATATTTCGAATCTACAGGGACTCCAATGAATTCTCTAGGTTTGGGATGTGAAAAAGTTGGTATAAAATCCCAAGTTTTATGTTTTCAATCAATTTCAAAAGTTTTTGTGTGCTGATTGCTTACTACTAACACATGTTTGCTAAATTACGTGTGAGTGGATTCTTCTTTCTTCTTACACAGATTTTCTAATCATCCTATTTTCAAAATGACCTGGGGAAGAAGAGGTAATGTGGGTACAAGTTCATCGGGAGGGGTTGATGATGATAATCAAAAACCCTCAACGGTAGTGATCCTGACCCTAATCTTATTTGAGTGATTAAATCCTATTTAATCCTCTTAATAAACCTTAGGATTTAATTGAAAAGGAATTAGCTGATTTGGACTATTTTGCAATTTAGGTATAATAGTGGGTAACTTATGTGATTTGATGAATTTCAAGAGATTTGAGCTTGGACCCCAAAGTATGAGTTGGACTAGACTACAGACTTGTTGTTTGGACCATAAGGTAGAGGTAAGGTTAATTTGGGCATTTCAAATCTATTTGAATTCAACACTTGTGTAGAGGGAAAGTTTCCCACTAGCATATCCTACCTTTCGAATAGGATCGATGGCATAAGGAAACTGTCACTTTGGGAATACACGACCAAAATAGAAGAGAGTGAAAGAGAAGGTTTTCTAATTCTGCTGAAGAAGGAAAAAGGTGAAAGAAGAAAAGGAGAAGGAAGAAAGAAGAAAAGATGGTGATTTTCCTTGCCAGGGTTGTAGAAAAATCTTGGAAAAGAGGTAGGGATCTTCCATAGTTTCTGCGGTACTTGTTTTCATAGGATTATGATAAATTCCTTAGGATGTGCATTTAAATCTCTTATTTTGCATGAAGAATGTGTGATTGAACCATGTTTGTATTGATCTATGTATTTGAGATGATAATATTATTATGTGAGTTTTGAATCATGAGATTTGTGTTGGATATTAAATGTGAATCCATGTTTAGATTTTAGGTATTGTGTATAACATGTTGGATTGATGAATGGTAATGTAATCTATGAGTTTTTTTTTTAAAAATATGTGAAATTAAGATTGTGTGAAGTTGGGCATGAAGCCCTATAAAAATATGAAAATTCTGGACTGAGAAAGACCCTCTGTAGGTACCTCACAAGTGTTGAGCACATCTGTCGAACCCCAAATTTTCCACCCCTCACCCACCGAGAACCCTCAGCAGGACCCTCTGTCCCATCGAGCCATCTGCCGAGCTCCCCTTTGTCTCAAATTTTGTGGACATCTTGGTTTTGATATTGTTGAGTTGCATGTGGTGTTGGTTTTTGTGCCAAATGTGTGTAGGATTTTGTGCAACAAAAGGTACAACTTACTCAGTTTACTGTATACTATGATCATGTATGGTATGTTATGAAGTTTGATGAGATCTCTAAAGGGTTATAACATGTTATAACGTATGTTGTATGATGTTAGAATGAGTGAAAGTCAAAGAATGTGAGATTGTTGAAATATGGTTTGTGGGTCCTATATGAGCCCTATAAACTGTGATGTATTTGTGAATTGTGAGGTTTTAGTGAACTGTGATGTGTTGTGAATGATGCTAGATGCATTCATTGGTCATATGTGTTTGAGAGTGGCTCTAGATGAGTTCATTGTGTGATTGTGTGTGGGTGTCATTTCTATCCTTAGGTAGTATCCCCTAAAAGAAATTAGAAAGAGGTATTATTTCTAGCCTTGGGTAGTATTTCTTAAAAGAAATTGGAAAGAGGTGTCATTTCTAGCATTGAGTAGTATCCCCTAAAAGAAATTGGAAAGAAGTGTCATTTCTAGCCTTGGGTAGTATCCCCTAAAAGAAAATGGAAAGACGGTGTCATTTCTAGCCTTGGGTGATATCGCCTAAAAGAAATTGGATAATGAGTACTCTTTAGATAAAAGGGACTGTGGTGTTTGGTTCAGCACATTCCTAGAACAAGAGTTTCCTAGAGGAGATGTGGGTTCATTCTATGGTTAGGATTGGCATAACAACCTTTTGCATTCCTTGCATCATCTCATCTCATCATAAGCATTGATTCATCATTTCATATTGCATTGCATTCTCAATTGGGTGTGGCATCATCATTTGTGTGCTCATGGTGTGTTCATATGCATGAATTGCATTGATTGTGAAGTGGAATGTGACTGGATTGATCTATGGTGTGATGTGTGATTCTTAATTAATTTATAGTGTAATCTGTGGTTGTTATTGATTTGTGGTGTGTGAATTGTATGATAAGTGAAAAGAAAGACTGCTACTGTGTGAAAGGAACCATGAGATTTGGTGGCCTTGTGAGATTATGTGTATCATGACAAAGCTCATGAGGATGTTAATGTGGAGTTGGTTGTGTGTGTATATGTATCATGATAGAGTTCATGAGGACATTGATATTGAATAAGTTGAATATGTTTATGATTGTCGTGGCTTATGAGTTAATACTATGACATGACTATGAGGTGAATCATGAATTGTGGATACTTGGTTATGGTTGTGTTGGTAAGTGAATGAATAGAAAGACATGATAGTAATGGGATTAGTAATGAATGAATACAATGATCTTGATTTTATGACTGTGATGATTTACATGATTTAGGTTACAATGTTTAGTATGACTTGCATGAAATAACATAATTTATCATTTGATTATAGAAGTAGTTATTGTACTTGCTTTGGATTATTTCTACTAGGCCTCCAAGCTCACCTTATGTTGAAACAGGTGAATTCCTAGTGTCACACCCCATACCCAGTGGCACGAATCCCTATGAAGATTGTCACGGATCACAAAGCAAGACCTTCGGGTTCCCATCCAAGGAACGCGGATCACAACAAAACAATACAACCTTACATGAGTGTTAAGTCTCATGTAAACAAACATCAGAATGCGGAAGCAGTATACATCATATTCAATATCAAACTATGACTTCATAAAAGCTTACAAAGTTATAGAAATCCACTATCACTAATCTATCCCTATTACATGTGTTATAATCTATATATCCAAAGCATAATCAAATAGCAAACAACATCAGTCCACACAATTCATTTATCCACCTTAACCTGCAACATAAATAGGTTGCGTGAGCTTGGAATTCCTAGTAAGAAACAACTCGACAACCATCCTCAATGTAACGACCCGATCCCAGACCCTAGACTAATTAAGATTAGAAACATAATTAACTTAAATAATTAGGCTTGACCTCACCCGTAACCTAGGCTAATGACCAATAAGACCCTGACCTCAGGGTACTAGACCAACTTAAGGAAATTGA
>JAUPMG010268717.1:0-19600 GCA_031762675.1 Pachysandra terminalis
TTAGGTATCACATAGAAACATGAAGTTAGAAAGAAGAACACATAGAAACCTGAAATAGGAACTGTTTGTTGATTGCTATGTGATGACCTATTTTGATATTTGTTTGAACACTTGCATGTTCTCTTGACTTATAGAGATGTGGAGGTGGATTAGGTAGTTTAGTGTTCTTTCTCGAATCGTATACCAGCCTGGTGAGGGACTCCTGTTGACTTGGATGATGGGAGTGTGATCCTAATTTTCCTTCTAGAGTGATGGGATTAATGTAGCTGCAAATATATTTGTCTTTGAACTCTGGATGGAGGGTTAATGACCACAAGGAGAGTGAGATAAATCGTTGACTTATAGTGTGCCCTTACTCGAGGCCATAGTTGTGATTCTCCATTTCCTTGGAGTAGGGACTTATAGACCCTGTGTAGATTTATGTTCATCATGCTCCACGAGGTGGGACATGTTTGACTTGCTCATCGGTTAGGCGAACCTTGTTTGCTAGACTCATTTAGAGTTGTGTGACTAAGCATAGAATGAGTGTATGGTAATATATTGGAATAAATTTTAGTGTGTGACTTACAAGCATGATGCGTGTTATAACCTAACCGTACTATCAAGATTTTGTGAGTAGCTAGGATGGATTTTAAAATGATTAGATGGGACTTGTAACTTGTATAAACAACGTGACGACTGATAGACCCTTACTAGAATTTGTGGAATAATGAACTAGGGTTAAGACGAAAGTGTATATGCATAAATCCATGATATGATACGTGATGATCCTTCATGATATGATTTGGCGTGAAAGGAATAATAATAGAATGTGAGTGTACGATTTCCAAGTATAATCTTAGTGACATATTGTGTTCACCTACCATGTCATGATTTGCATGTTGTAATCTCCCATTGGTCTTACATATGTTATCTCATGATTCCTAGATCAACCTCCGTGCATTGGTTCCTTTTTAATTTCTTAAATTGTGACCTTCTATGATTTTCAAGTATACGGGTCCATTGTAAGCATGAATTCCATGAGATTAGATGTGTTTGACATTGCTAGTAAAATTTAATATGATTAACCACCGGACTGTATGTGTTCATGTGTTGATTATGATGATTCTAGACATGATCTTATTGTAGAGTCATATTATGTCTCTTAATGTGTTAATCATGCTAATTAGATTTAATATGTGAAGATAGTTGTTAGAATCATGCTAGGTAGATCAAGTATGTGAATAAGTGATTGAATCATATTAGATAGAATTAACATGTTGATAGGGATAATTTCCAAAACAATTGTACGAGCGTATGTAATGGAACCATGATTAGATTTGATCACAATTTTATTTGAGTTGCTAGGTAAGATTTGATTAGTGAAGGAATATAATATTGATGCATGATGACCTCTAGCATGAACACAAACTGAATTAGGTGCCAGAAAATAAGGGTTTACGAACTCGAAAAACCACACACAGTTGTTTCTTCAATACCCATTGGTGTACCGATAAGGCTACCGATGAAACCCAGATCTATTATTTTGGGGCAGAACCTTAAGGATCGGACCATTAGACTTGGGGTTACGACCCCACACCCAATATGAGAGTAATGACTTGGGTATGGACTATAGAATAATATGGTAAAGTATGATTAGTTTGTGGTGGGTAATTGAGCATGATGAACATGATTGTTATAAGTATGCATGAGTAGTACGAATCGAAATGGTGTATGCACATGAAGTGGATTTGGAGTCGTTATGTATGTGTGCTTCGGAAGGGATTCCTGTGATGGTTTCCTAAGGATTATCTGTGTATGGGCACACAGATAGTTTCCGAAGGATATTATCACCGGTAATCCTACTAAATTTTTGGTGACCTGTCTGAAACTACGGACATATGTGGATTGGGTTGTGTAATGGTATTTTAAGGGTAACCACCCTTGGGTATGAATTCCCAAAAATGTTATTTATGGTTGTTGTGAGTAATCACCCTTGTGTAGGGCCTCCTTGGAGCCGTTTTCTTAAATGCTTGTGTATGGCTCGGAATTGTACCTTTGGGTTGCTAAGCCTAAGTAACCTCGGTATGCACTTGGATTTTGCAATTGGACTGTGTTCATCACATTTTGTTTTGTGCGTTTGATTATGCATGGAAGATTAATTGACTGGTTTTCTTTCTTGTCATTGTTCACGAGTAGGATTACCATGCACTCTTCCTTCTAGGAAGGGTGGCCATGAGTAAGCTAGGACAAATGTTTGATGATTTATGTAATGTGGTGATCACTTAGGATTATGATGATGTCGAATTGAACCTTAAAAGAGAGCATGTATGATTGACTATCTAGTGTGTTGTTAGATTGCCTAAATGTAGAGAACTTAGACCTGGACATTAGGATCCACATAGATACTATTGTGTGGTATGTGCATAACGTGAACCGTGTGATTGCTTGATTGAGACAATTTTGTGTTAGAGATTTACAAACTCTCAAGTTGGTGTAAAACCAAAATGATATCTTAACCATGCATAAATTACCATAGGATTGGGTGCTCTAGAAACCTAGCGTGGTGAATTTCGGGGACGATATTCCTAAAAGGGGGGAAGACTGTAGTGACTCGTATCTGAAAAATTATAATATAATAAGTGTGTGGTTATTTTGTTAAACAAGATATTATATAGATAACAAGTTAATTTTGATTCAGAGTGACAACAGATTTATGTAAGTGTGGAAGTGGGGCCGAATAGTAATATATGGATAATGTGGAAGAGGTTTCATAATTAAGTCTCTTTAGTTGGGCTATGGACATGGCTTGGTGGGCTTTGTTCAATTTGGACTTGAGGCCCATAAGTTTGAGCTGGGGTCATGTTGTATTTTTATGATGTTTGGGGCTTTAGTGTAATTATATAGGAATATGGAGCTAGATTGATATATACATATATATTGAAACTGTTTTGAATTGGTCCAACGCATGAACTATGCGTTGAACTGGTTATGCCTTACGTGGCCTTTGAGGTGGCCAGTTCGTGGCTTGTATGGGAGGGAAGTTAGGGAGTGCCTCCATATACTTTTCCTTCTTTGTTTTGATCGATCATTAGAGGAAGGGTTTGAGAGAGACAGAGAGAGAGTTAAGAGAGATAGCTTGAGAAGAGAGAATCTGAGATATTGATTTGGGAACTTGCAAAAGAAGAAGAAGGAGAAGAAACTAAACTAGAAGATCTTTATTTCCATTCTCTGTTATTTGTTTATTGGATCACAAATAAGTACATTTCCTGTTCTTATTGATTTCATAATGTTGTTCTTGAATTATGTTTTTAGAAGTCGGAAGAAAAATATATATATTGGAAGGCATGTACTTTAGATCGTTTCATAGCATGAGGAAAGTTTGATCTTGATTTCTAAAAATTAAGTAGTGATTGTAAAGATATTTTAAATTGTTTACGAAGCATTTAGGATGTTTGTTTTTTTGGTTATGATGTTGGTTTCCTCAGAAAATGCAGAAACAGGGTTTTCTGGGAAGAATTGGATCGATCTGAAATATTAGATCGATCGGAATTTGGATCGATCGAAAATTGGATCGATCTGAAATATTGGATTGATCGTAAATATGGGATCGATCGGAGATTTAACTGGAAGTTTGGTTTAGGTGGTTTGAGCTATTGGTTGCGTTTGGGATGATTCCTTGTGATCTAGTGAGGTCTAGTATGGGTTGTGTGCCTAAGATTAGTGGTTGTGTGCCTACTGTGATGGCTGTGTGCCTACTATTGTGATGCTCCTAATTCCAAACTAACCAACCTAAGACCTAGAATTTAATTGAGTATCATATAAGAGACTTGTTTTGATTGATCACTTGTAGGATGTCTGTGATGACTTCCAAGGAGTTATCGACGTGTATGGGCGCGTGGATAGTTGTTCCTTGGAGGGTATCACTAAGGTCCTAATATATAAATAAACATTCATACTGTGTTAGCTTGGTAGTTAAGTGTACCCGGGAGGTGGAGATAGACGGTTAGGTATGGAGTTGACCTTGCATGAATGTATCCCAGATTACAGCTTATGGTATGTTGATCTTGCGTAAATGTATCCCACATCACAGCTTATGGTATGCTGATCTTGCGTGAGTGTATCCCTGATCCAGCATATGGTGGCCTATCATAACATAAATGAATTTGCATGTTGTAACTGATGTTATTTGGAATATATTATCTAGAACTGATGTTATGATTGCGGTAAGGCAGTCTTCATACTTATATGGGCATTCCAAGCTCACTGCGACGTTTTATATTGCAGGTTGAGTCAAAGTGAGGTTGTGAGCCTCGTAGCAGTTTATTTATGTCATTTACTTTACTTTTGTTTACAAATCATGTATTTTGGAGTTATTGTAATAAATGCCCAACTGTGTGCTTGTAGTTAGTTGATTTCATTATTTATGTTACTGTATTTTGCTTCCGCAAACTCTGTGATAAATAAAGATAAGTCTTATTTCATCTTATTATCTTGGTTATGGTATGGCAATCCGCGGTCCAGAAATGGATCCCGAATGGCTCATGTCGTGATCTGTGCCATCTCTCCTAGGGATTCGTGTTACGGGGTCAGGGGCGTGACAGAAACTCCCAAAAATTCCTGTTAAAGAAGTATATAGGTTTTGAAGATTTAATCTCCAAACAGATTATTCAATAAAAAAAAGTAGAAAAAACTGTTAGTCTAATGAATAATGATAATAATTTCAATTACTTTCCCAATCATCTATTAATATGCATAAACAAAAATATGAATATTTACATATTGGATTAATACAAATTGCAATTAAACCTTTAATAAGATTAGGTCTAAATACTTCTGTATTAATATGTGTAAGAGACCAAAGACATCGAGTATGCTCTGATACCAATTTCAAGCGCGGACAAGATCGATCAGTCAATAATTACAATAATTAAACATAATTAACTGAAGATAAACATAAATACTTACAAAGCTTAGACTGAAGGAAGATAGTTGAATGACCAAGCTAGAACTCTCCGAGAAACTCCAGAAATTCACAAAATTCGCTTGTCCTTAACATAGACACAAAGATCCTTAAATTGACAAGGAAGAAGGACAGAAATCTCTTGAAATCGGACAGTTGGATGGCTAAGATACAAAGAAAGAAAAAGAGAAAAATAAAGAGGTCACATGATACAAGACGACATACCGACTTTTGACAAAAGAAAAACAAAAAATGAAAAGCAAAGATGCTATTCACGAGAAAGAAAACAACAAACCGACATTAAAAGCAATAAAGATTAAGTAGAAATCTGGACTAGCTTTTCTCCGAAGAGTAGTGATTGAAAGCCAGCAGTCAAAAATGACAAAGGAAAAGAAAGTAAAGGAATCCAATAAAGCAGGTGGGTGCGCTGGATAGTCTGCAGTCGTTCAGCTGCAATAATGGAGAAAATTGTCACTGCATGCGTCATTAGTAATAATGCTGAGTCGTCATTGCTTGCGTCATCATGAACAGTATTGAGAGCTATATTGGACTGGGCCAAGCAAAAGTATTAAGTATTGGGTATTTGATATTTGATACTATTGGCCTATTATTATGGGCTTGAAATGTCATTTCCAAAAGTGGGGTTGTATTGTGGATTAGGTGACGGAGCAATTGCGCTGGTGGATGTGGATTGATCATCAGCAGCATCAAAAAGGGCCATGAATTGGGCTTTCAAGTCTTGGACCGAAATGTTAGGGTTTTTGAATTATATTTGTTGTTTAATTTTTTGGAAGGTAGATACAAGGTTATTATCAGGTGATTCGGGGATATTGATTGGTTTGATTGGCGGGTAGAGAACAAGTATTTTCTCAGGAAAAATGTGATCGTAATCACATTTGGCCCACCATTTAGTAGTGATTTGGCGACAAAGATAGGGAGGTATGTGATCAGTATCAAAAGAATACTGCCAAGCCATAATCCAGGGAATGGAGAATTCTCGGAGGAAATGGAGGAATGGAAATGGCAGAGAATTTGCTAGATTTGGGTTATTGTCAAAGTAAATTTCATAAGAAGAGGATAAAATGGGTACAAGAAATTGAGGTTTAGGGCCAAAATCTCTCCAGCATTCAAAGAACCATGGGGGGAAGAGGATTAGTAAAACAAGAACAAAAGCAAATGAACCAAGAATGTTTGTAATATTTGTTTTGGAACCAGAATATATTGAACCAGGCTTTAACATAGTCCCAAAAAGAGTAGGGAGGATGGTCAATATTAGAATCGTATTGATGTTGATGAAGATAACGAAGAGTATTGATGTCACCCCAAGTATGATGGTTGAGTATTTTAACTATTTGGAATTTAGAATATGCAATAATATGGAGCTCAGATGGGTTGATATTATGAGTAATTATTACTGAGCGGGTTTCTGTAAGAATGTCTTCATAGAATTTGTTGCCTTTAAAACCGTCAAATGGCATATGAGAGTGAGGAGGAAAATAGTGGTTAGCAATAGTATTAGGAGGAAGTTTGAGTTCTGTAGGATCGAGTGCAACAGTATGAAGGTAGTCTTGGGTAATATAAGAAGGTTCAGAAGAATGGGGTAGTGGTGAAGATGTAGAGGGTCGAGAAGGAGATGGAGTGGAAGGGTTAGGGTTAGGATTTTGAGGAAAAGTATAACGTGGGTGGTTAATGTATGGAGAAGGTCTTGGTGAGGATTGAGAAAGGGCTTGTGAATAAGTTGGAGCTCGGACTAGAGAGCTATGAGCTGGACGGGCCTGCTGTTGGGGCCATTGTGTTGGTCTTATTATGTCCCTATAGAAATTCTCAAGTCAAAAAGTTAGGAAGAGAATTAGTAGCACCATTAATAAATTTAATTTGAAAATCAAAAATGGAAACTATTGCCTGCCACATGGCAAAGATTTGTTTGGAAGCTAAATTTTTGACATCTTTTTCTAAAACATCTTTTGTTGCTTTACAATCAATTTGTAAAAGAAATTCTCGATTTAAAAGATTACTTTGAAATTTGGAAGTATATTATTTTTTAATTTGAGGGTCACTAATTTGATCTATTGTATCTAATATAAAACTTTTGTAAAGGATGTGGTCTTGGAATAGTTATATTTTTGATTGTTCTGGTATTAAATTTTCTATCCTATCTGTTTGTTGTCCTATGGTTTGGAGATGAAGATTTGTATAGTTTTTTTGTTCAATTATTGCTAATAAATTTTCTGTGCAAGTCCTTTTCATCATCAACACCAAGAGAAATTTTAAAAGGAGTAGCTTTATTATGTTCTTTAAAAATTAAAG
Organism: Pachysandra terminalis; assembly: GCA_031762675.1. Taxonomy (NCBI): domain Eukaryota; kingdom Viridiplantae; phylum Streptophyta; class Magnoliopsida; order Buxales; family Buxaceae; genus Pachysandra; species Pachysandra terminalis. Next base: position 7,250 of record JAUPMG010268717.1, read on the forward strand.
TTTTGTTGGGAGGATGTACTGCTTCAATAACTGTATTATTCAATGTTTGCCATGATGTGGTTGTTTTTTCTGTAACGTTTATTTGATGAGTTTGGTTATAGGTAGAAAACCATTTAAAGAAAAGAATATTAATTTTTAAATTATTCATTTGGTTATAATATTGTTGTTGTATTTCAATCCTTTTTTGTTTTGTATAGGTTTGAAAAAGTAAATTTCTTTGAAGAGTATTTTTAGAATCATAAAATTCTTTCCGTAAAATTTCTTTATTTATTTGAAATTCATCATTAGTAATAACCATAATATTATTATCATTGAAATTTATTTCAAGATCTTTAAAGGATTCACTAGAGGGATATTTTACATGGTATACATGCCTCTCAATATTGGGGGTAGTTTGAGAAAAACTTTGTAAATTGGAGTGTGACCAGTGGGTAGTGAGGAGAAGGAATGGCGAGAAGGACTTACACATGTATTTCCTAAAGTAACTTTTCTTGTGGAAGAAAATTGTATTTCTACATTACCATCTGGATGTTCTATAATATGTTCTAGGGAACTGGTAGGATTATAGGGGCAGCTTCATTTTGTAAAGTCCAAATAGTTGGTAGTGTAACTTCATTCCATTTAATAATTTTTGGTATGACTACATTAATTTTAACATTAGTTTGAATAAGAGTAGCTTTCCTTTTAGTATCAATCTGAATAGCATTAGAGTAGATTGTATTCATAGTTTTGCAATAAATGCGATAGCATAAAGCTATATTTTTTGATCCTAAGTCCATATGAAAACCTTGAAGGAAGAAGGAAAGAAGTCTCTTGAAATCGGACAGCTGGATGGCTAAGATACAAAGAAAGAAAAAGAGAAAAATAAAGAGGTCACATGATACAAGACGAACTTTGACAAAAGAAAAAGAAAAAATGAAAAGCAAAGATGCTCTTCACGAGAAAGAAAACAACAAACCGACATTAAAAGAAATAAAGATAAAGTAGACAGTTGGACAAGCTTCTCTCCGAAAAGTAGTGATTGAAAGCTAGTAGTCAAAAACGACAAAGGACTCCAATAATGCAGGTGGGTGCGCTGAATTGTCTACGGTCGTTCAGTTGCAATAATGGAGAAAATCGTCATTGCATGCATCATTAATAATAAGGCCAAGTCGTCACTGCATACGTCATTATGAACAGTTTTGAGAGCTGTATTGGGCCAGGGCGAGCAAAATTATTAAGTAATGGGTATTTGATATTTGATATATTATTGGGCTATTATTATGGGCTTGAAATGTCATGTCCAAAAGTGGGGTTGTTTGAGAAAAACTTTGTAAATTTGGAGTGTGACCAGTGGGTAGTGAGAAGGAATGACTAGACGAACTTACAGATGTATTTCCTAAAGTAACTTTTCTTGTAGAAGAAAATTGTATTTCTACATTACCATCTGGATGTTCTATAATATGTTCTAGGGAACTGGTAGGAGTTATAGGGGCAATTTCATTTTGTAAAGTCCAAATATTTGGTAGTGTAACTTCATGCCATTTAATATATATATATATATATATATATATATATATATATAGCCCTCACCTCTGAGCCTGTTCTCTCTATGGTTGCTTCAAGACATTGGACCACTCTTTGCCTCTCTGCCTCTGAATTCACTAGGAATCTATCTATATATCTTATGTAGTATTCCTTCAATAGCAAACCAGTAACAGATGTTAGAACAAAAGTATGAACTCTTGCAAAGAAAGGGAATCTAAAAGAGCTTATACTATTCTATCGATACCCAATACACACATAGAGACACATGGGATACCTGATAAGCTTCCGGTCCTTCTGCATCAACATTCCCACGGAAAACCACATATTGCATATCGGTTAGCGTGCAAACCGTATCAAAGAGAAGTTTAGGCCTATCTTTACATCGGATAGTGACCACCGAATAGTCCTTGTCATACCAATTCCCGACGGTAACATTAGGCCTGAGCTTCTCATCTAAGATATCATCTTCTGATCATTCATAGTCCCAGTCATCAAACATCATCTGATGTAGCCGTCTTTCGGTGTGTGTGAAGTGAAACTATAGTCTTAGCCCCCCTAGTTTTGTTGTTCCCCTTTAGCACATTACAGAGAAGTTTCTTGATCTTAGAAAGCCTCTTCAGATCAGTAATCACTGACCCATTTGCCTCGTTGATTACGTGTATCACAGCCGCAACCCTTGTGTTGTGAGTCCAAACCTCGGCGTCGACCACATTGCATTTGAGGTCAGTGAGGTCTGCACTTATTTCAGAGAGTAATCCAAGGTTGCCTTTACCAGTTAGTTCGATCAACGTATGGTCTGTTGATGGTTCAACCCCTACTGTTCTTCTACGGGAGGGTATAAAGCAAGGATCTGCCCCAAGAGACTGAAGAACAACCAAAAACATCATATGGGTATTGTTCAAAAGAATCAAAACATGCAAAGAACATTTTTTTTTTGGATAAGATAAGCCAAACCCACCTTAAAACATAAACATCAGATGGGTATTGTTCAAAAGAATCAAAACATGCAAAGAACACCCTTTTTTTTGGATAATATAATCCATACCCACCTTACAAAGATAAACATTAGATAGGTATTGTTCAAAAGAATCAAAACAGGCAAAGAACACACTTTTTTTTTGTTTTTGTTTTTGTATAAGATACTCCAAAAGAGAATTTTATTAATTGACTAAATGGTCAGATACATGTTAAAGAGAATCTAAGCAAAAATGGTCATTGCGGAATTGGTTGAGAAATCAGAGGTAAAAAAGGAGTTCAACCACGAAACAAAAGGACAATTTGGTTGGGTTGAAAATTAGTGAAGTGTTACAGTGGTTTTTGGTTCGAAAGTCATTGTTGAATCAGCTGAGAAATCAGAGGTAAAAAAATAGAAAAAAAGAGTTCGGCCACAAAACGAAAGGACAATGGGGTTTTTGGTTGGAAAGATAAAATTTTGAAAACTTGTATGGTTGGGTTGAAAATTAGTGAAGTGTTACAGTGGTTTTTGGTTCGACAATCATTGTTGAATCAGCTGAGAAATCAGAGGTAAAAAAATAGAAAAAAAGAGTTTGGCCACAAAACGAAAGGACAATGGGGTTTTTGGTTGGAAAGATAAAATTTTGAAAACTTGTAATTGATGCTTGGAACAGTTGAGTAATAACTCAAATCAACTCACATATCAATCCTTAAATAAAAAGAGAACAAAGAAATGGCATATTACCAATGTAATTTACTGATGCATTTCCTAATTAAAATGGAACAAAAATGGTTCAGACTTTAGGACCCTAACCACTAACCTTTATGGTTCGTCATCGGGTCTGAAGTTTTTAACAACACTGTTAGTAGTGTTGTCAATTAGATTGGTCCTGTATCTAGATCTGGAATCTGCTTCTAAAGCATCAGAGGGGCGATTTGATATATAAAACACATTTTGAACCCCAGCCTAACTGATCAATCAGATTATTAAGACCATGAGGTAGAACTATTTTCTGTTTGTGAAGAAATGCATGGTATAATTCTATTAAAAATGAAGGACAAAAAGACACGAGCACCAAAAAAATTGAAATCTTACTGAGATAAAATCAATACAATGACACGAAACTATAACAATTAGAGCATTCCCTCAAACATTCTCTAAAAATCATGAAAAAGTCACATGACCATTAGTTTTAAGCAAACAAAAGTCCAAGTTGTCGAAGATATCTGAAATTAAAGGTATCATTACTACAAAAGAAAAGGAATTCTAGATGATCAATAAATATAAGAACTTCTGTTTTGGTCATGCGGGATTTTTTTACTCCAGTTATTGGAAAAAAAATCTAGTATTTTTTTTTTTCATATTTGTTTCATCTCATAGTTCAGCTGACTTCTTTTTATCTAATTAACAACGAATGGTGATCAAAAGTGTTTAGTATGTTACACTATGATATTCTAGTTCCCAAAATATTAGAGGTGTGTTTGATCATCTGTATAATTAAACTATGATACAAGACCTCTATACTTGTCTTTTTCATATATCAAATACTGAATTGTCAACTACTAATAACAGAAGACAATGCATAATCCTCAAAAACAAGAGTTGAAAACATTGTCACTAATTTTGAAGGAATAAGTTATCGACCGTGGCTGGTTCTCAAGTACATATCGTGTTGAAATAACCAGCCTTGCACCAATCATAAAAGTTAATTTTGAGCAATGAAGTATTGGAAGAGAAAGATTCAATAAGGAATCTCAAAATAAGAAATGGAAAAAATTTAAAGTATTAAACAAAGAGATTCATGATCTAACTGATAATATCAAAGTAAATTAAGCATTAAACTAAGAACGTAGTTTTTGAAGGGAGAGAAAAAATTGTGGATGGAAAAAAAAGATTAAAGATCTAACTAATTTTTGCTCTCTCTTACATTCTTTTAGCTCTGGATTTCTTATAAAAGAAAGAACAAAAGACAACTTCTATTTTGGTCCTGCAGGACTTGTTTACTCTAGTTATTAGAAGTAAATCTAGTATTTTTTTTCAATCTATTTGTTTCTTCTCATAGTTCAGTTGACTTCTTGTTATCTAATTAACAACGAATGGTGATCAAAAGTGTTTAGCATGTTACACTGTGATATTCTAGTTCCCAAAATATTAGAGGTATGTTTGATCATCTGTATAATTAAACCATGACACAAAACCTCTATACTTATCTTTCTCATATATCAAATACTGAATTGTCACCTACTAATAACAGAAGACTGCATAATCCTCAAAAGCAAGAATTGAAAACATTGTCACTGATTTTGAGGGGAATGTTATCGACCGTGGCTAGTTCTCAAATACATATTGTGTTGAAATAACCAACCTTGCACCAATCATAAAAGTTAATTTTGAGCAAAGAAGTCTTGGAAGAGAAAGATTCCAATAAAGAATCTCAAAATAAGAAATGGAAAAAATTTAAAGCATTAAACAAAGAGATTCGTGATCTAACTGATAATGTCAAAGTAATTAAGCATTAAACTAAGAACGTAGTTTTTGAAGAAAGCGAGAGAAAAAATTGTGGATGGAAAAAAAAAACAGATTCAAGATCTAACTAATTTTTGTTCTCCCTTTCTTCCAAAATTAAATTCTTTTAGCTCTGGATTTCTTTTAAAAGAAAAAACAAAAGAGAAGTCAAGCAACATCATTGGTATTTTGTAGCTTTGTATTTTTCTGTCCATGTATTTATTTATTGTGCACCGTATAAATTTTTTTTAGTTTTATATTTTTCTTTTTTAGTTATATATCGGCGAGACTTGCTATTATATCAACAAATTAGATTCACGCCTTTCAATTACATTCTTGACTTCTCTTTGGTTTTATCTTTTATAAGAAATCCATAGCTAAAAGACCTACCGATGGAAATGGAAGATAATGAATAAAGCATGATCTAAATAAGATGTACTTGACAATATTCATGATTGACACAATAGTATATAACAGATATAGAAAAACAGAACTAATAAATAGAGAAAGTAAAAGGAAAGAATAAAAATAGGAGACTCTGAATAAGAGTAATAATCATAGGTAAAAGATTACAAATATTATATACATAGAACATTAAATAAATAGAGATTGGAAAACCTAGAAGCAGATGCCAACTAAAGGAAAATAGATTAAGAGAGACAGCGAGAGTTACCTACTTGTTAGAGAATTGTCCTCTCTGAAAAACACTCCAACCCTTTGCTTGAAACTTCTACATTAACTTGATGGTCTTTTAACTATATAATTTTTTCCAATACCAGCAACAAAACTTTTATAATAAAAAAAGTTTAAATATCTATAGGGATACCATGAAAGCATTCATTATATTCCAATGCTAGTTTTAGACCCTAGTAGACCCTATCAAACCCCAATGGAGAGTAAAATAATATAAAGTAAACATTCATTTCTCATACAGTTGAGTCACCATTAGTTTTCGAATTATCCTATCCTTTCAAAATTAAACTCGAGGAATATTCTGGACCTGACCTCCACATTATACATTATAATTATCAGTTTGGGTGAAATGATGGCATGTAAGACTGATATCAGATACCTTAAATGCTAGTAGGTCACTGGAACCAGTGTTAACTACCTCAATTGCAACCTAATGCAACAATTCAAGTAAAAACAAAAAAAGTGGAGAAAACAATAATTTTAACACCATTGTTCTTTGATAATCCAAGGCAAAAAGAAATGGTATTTGACAAGCTCAAGCATTAATAAGGTGCTACGACCAATCAACATGCACAAACAAATGGAGAAGAATGAATATCCCTAACAACAAAGATCAAGGGTCATCAATGCCGTTATATAGTACAATTCCAAAGCTCTGAAAAACGGTTCATCCAAAATCAAAGATTTTCCACCAAAAAAACTTCATGAGATACAGGAAAATCAATTGGATATTACCTCTGCTTGCATTCCAACAATATGAACTCCGATTGCATTATAGATAACAATGAGATGAGAAAAAAGGAGTCTGCTACCCATGACAAGAGCGCAAATGAAAAGCTATACATAAAACTGAGTGTGAAGAAGGCATATATTAGAAGCAAAACCCCAACTGACTGGGTTGAGAACTCTATGATTCTGATAATTCAAGTCAATCAAAGATAGAATCCAGATTCTTATATTTCAAACCAAATCAATAATGTTCTTTTATAATTGAAGAAAATGAAATTTAACTAAATGTTGATTAATTTGGAGACTATACATATATATATTAAAGACGATTTCAAAGTCTTGAAAAAATCACAAAATTTCTTTCTTCCTTTCTTTTGGGAAGTGTAAAGCAAAACAGGAATCAATTAATAAATAAAATAAGCTAAAAATTTCTTGAATATGTTCGTACAAAAATTCAATATCAATATAAGAAAATACTGAGCATGAAGATCTTTTCCCCGCACAAACAAAAAGAATAAATAAATTATTAAAATAGAGTCCACCATTAAGGAACATGTACAAAAACTCAATTGAGAATATAAATTCAACAGAGAACTAATGGAATCAGATTCATAGAGACTATGGAGTTACTCACGTTTCTCTTTCTGAGTATTGAAGTCCCTCCGCTTGCCCAAGTCTAGCCAGAGAAAAGAACCAATGTTGTCGTTGATTAAATGTTAGCCCCAGTAGTTGAATGGGATGAAGGAGTATTCCCATTAAGTGGGTCAACTTGCCACACCTGATTCACGGTAGTCCCACCGTTTGGAAGCTCAAGGTCGCAAAATTGATTATTTCATTGTTTGCAAACTATGTTGTAATAGCAGGGACTGCAAAGCTCTGTGTATAGCAACCTTGGCTGCTAAAAGATGGTTGTTACATCGTTGGTTAGATAGCTAGTTATTGTTGTATCTCGATGGTAAATCGTAGATATAAACCCTCAAATCGTTCAGCAAACCTGAGAAAATCAAAGAAAATGAGAACCCCAGAAAGGAAATAACATAACAAAGCATAGTAAATGAAGAAAATATCAAAAGTCCAACCGAGTGTCATCGTTTCTGATTTGTTAGGGAGCTGTGACGAGATAGAGATTTAGAAACCCAATACACCCATTTAAAGCATCTGTGTAACAGTCTAGGGCATCAGTTGTGGGTTTTAGAATTCTTCACCAGCCGATTTTGGAATGGGGTTCGGTGAAGAGAGCGGCAGAGGAAACAAATGAAGAGGGAGAAGGGAATGGAGAGAAGACGTTTTAGACTTGGGTTTTTTTTTCTCTTTAAATTATTATTTAATATCATGAGAGAGAATAGAAATAGCGTGAGAGAGTTAGAGTTTTTCCGATCGTTGCTTAAAAGTTTTTCTATATTTGGAGATAAGTTTATTTAAAAAGTCATATTTGATGAGAAGCTTTCAAATTATCTCTTATAATTTTTTTCAAATATTTTTAAATATTTTAAGTTTATCTCAAAATCCCTTTTATTGAATTATTCTCACAAAATTTACATTCTTCTACTTTTTTGCCTCTAAAATGTTTTCTCAAAGTCCCTTTTATTGAATTCTTTTAAACAAAAACAATTGACCATTGCAGCAAAAAAGAGCCGTTGGCTTTTGGGGAAACATTTGGGGGCCCCTAAACTTTTCCCCAAATTTAGGAAAAATTTTAGGGAATCCTCAAATTTGGAGAGGAGGATGAGAAAGATTGGAGAGTCTTTTCATCAAATATTTTCCCAAATTTGAATATGGGGAGGAGGATGGGGAACGATTGGAGATGCTCTTATAACTTAAAAGAAGATGAGAGGTTTTAACTTTAAAAGTATAGATTAATTCATTTAATGACAATTGCCAACTCGGATGCCACATCAGTATAGACGTGGAGCACCTAGAAATAAAGACAATTGAGCTAAAAATTCTCTTAAAAGTTCAAGCTTAACACACCAGTTGCTATATATTATATGAAAACAACCAAGAATAAGAATAGAATCTACAACTCTAATAAGTCTTTTATTTTTTCATTCCCCGGTGAATAAGAAGGTTCCCTTAATCAAAGCTTTAGAAGATTGTCTATTCCCATTGAATGAAGCCTAGTATATTGCACAATCTCAATCGTAGTTGGTAAAAAACTATCAACAACGAGCTTCAACGGGTTTGCTTTTCTCAAGACATCTCTCTCTATATATATATACTCTCAGTGATGAATTAAATCATACTACACACCCCTCTTACCCTACAGTATATGTATACTGTATTAAAATATTACAAACTATTACAGTAAAAATCTTAATTATATTGAAAAGTAAGGGAGGTTTGGTTTAATATTAGGAAAAATTGTCCATATATGCCCTACTTTACATAAATTATTGCCAAATGATATATTGACCAACTTTATTCACCCCTCAAGTATCAAAATACCTAGATAATTGCCTTTTGATCCTCTGCCAAATGGTAGAGGACATGCCGGGTATTGTTTACCATACTTGCTTTTCAATTAAATTACAATACCTAATCTACCCTCCTACTGTCTCTCTCTCTCTCTCTCCACTGATACTTCCTCCCCAAACCCTAACTTCTCCCCAAAAAGAAGAAGTTGAGGTCTCTGTTTCAAAAGGTTTCTGGTATTCTTGAACTGATGAAAACAAACCCACTAAAGAAAAATGAAAAAATAAATAAATGGGTATCTTTAGTTTACAACCAAAAACAAGAAGAAAAAAAATAAGTTTTTTAGAAGATATCCGGTTTCTAGGATTTTCGAACAAAGAAAAAATTAAGGTCTTCAAATTCTCCAACCAAAAAATTAAGCTCTTCAAATCTCCAACCCACTTCAAATCTCCAACCCAAGATATCTGGTTTTTGGGATTTTCGAAATGGGCAATTTTCCCTTTTCGATTGCTTCTATGGCTTTAGCCTTTTGGGTTTTTTTTTTTTTTTTTTTTTTTTTCTGTTGGGTTTTTTGGTTTTTAGCATGTTTGTACAGAGGAAGAAGATGAACAGAGGTTTGGTTTGATTTGTTTTTTTTTGTTTTTTTGTTGTTGCTTTTTAGTATGTCTGTACGGGGGAAGAAGAAGATGAACATGGGAAAACAAAGGAAGAAGCAGAGAGAAGAAGAAAGGGAGAAGAAGAGTAGGGAAGAAAGAAGGGGTAGACTGAGTTCACTATCGCCCGTTGTGTGAACTCCCCTTCCTCCATTCCTGTTTCGCTCTCATGTTGCACCTACTTGCCACAACTGCTGCACCTGCTTTCCACCTTCGATGCCGCTGCACCTGCACCTGCGTCAGCTCTCCGCCATTGCTGCGCCCCTTCTTTCCTCCCTCTTCTTCTTCTCCCTTTATTCTTCCCTCTTCTTCTTCTTCTTCTTTTGTTTTCCCCATCTTCTTCTTCCTCTGTACAGATGGTGAGGTGAGAGGGTAAGTCCTCTATACAAATGATGAGGTGAGAGGTGAGAGGTGAGAGGGTGAGTCCTCTATACAAATGGTGAGGTGAGAGGTTGAGTTGTCAAGAGAGGGAGGGAAAGGGCTTAAGGGTAAAAAGGGGATTTTCTATCTGGCCTGTCCTTTGCCTTATGTCAGAGGACCTAAAAGCAATTATCTAGATATTTTGATACTTGAGGGGTGAATAAAGTTGGTCAATATACCATTTTGACACTAATTTATGTAAAATAGAGCATATGGGCAATTTTCCCACAATATTACAGAAGCGAATAGCTTCGAAGCATCAGCCTTATCTTTATAATTAATAGCAACGTCAACAATTTGCCTAAAAAGCACCTTAAACAACTATGAGTCTGAAGAATTTCTTGTAAAAGGCATTCACCACCTTTTCTATCCATAATAGTAGCCCATCGGCAACATGAGAAGAGCAAATAGCTTCGATTCAGTTGATCTTCTTTAGAATCTCAAAATGTTGTTTGAAGGATCTGTGAAGATTGAAATTTTAGTAGCATTGTCAAATGGTTTGGTTTAAATTGAAACTGATTGAATCAAATTGGAAAAATCAAATTGGTTTGGTTTTTTTTCCATTTTGGGTCTGGTTACATATTATAGCCTTTTTATTAAAAAAAAAAAAACAAATAAAAACAAACAAACAAACCAAATGGAACCAAACTGATTAATTTTGTCGGGCAAAACAAAACTTATAAATGGTTCAGTAGGGTTAACTAAACATAGTTCTGTTCGGTTTTTGATGTAATATATCGATTTCAATTTTGGTTCGATGTGGTTTTGATTTGATTCATTATAATTTGGTTTGGTCTTGGTTAGACAGCCAAACCGACCAGACTACACACCTAGATGTTTATGCCCGGAATACGTAAAGGACTGTTGGTATCTCCAAAATAAAGAGCTACATCGTTTTTTTGTAGTCGTCCAATACTATGGAAGGTACAGCTGCAAAAAGGAACATGAATTTAAAAAGTTCGGTTTAAACCAACGAGAGAGAGAAATATGAAACAATTATCCAAAAAAATAAGGATGATGTATAACGTTGTAGAGAATAACGCTAATGTAACATATATCAAGAAAAATCATTAATAATACAAAGTTGATTTTAAGCCTTAATCATCCCTTGTCAATGAACGACTTGACTCGGAGGTCTTTGGTAGAGAATCTCCTTGCATATTCAGACTAAAATTGTTACAATGAAACATATACATATGCCCTACATGAGAAAACCACCCAAGGTTTCGACTCACTTGGGTCGCGTTGTCAGCAGTATTACAAGGATTGTAAAGTACACTGATTGTTGTTATGTGCATCTTTATTAGTTATAGACAATTTGGAAATAAGAAGGACTACTACACTGATTATTGTTATGTGCATCTTTTTAAGTTATAGACAATTTGGAAATAAGAAGGATTACTATTTCTGAAAAGTCTGAAGGTTGCACTATAAAGATAAAGTCTATGTTAAGTATACTGGATTACTATGTCATTAAAGGACATGATAATCAAAGGCCTATGATTTGTTAATTGATATAATTATAAGTTTACTTACAACCCTAATACTAACTATTTTTCTTGAAATTGAAGTCAATGTGGTTGCAAACACATTGAATTAAATTAGTTGAGAAATAGGTAGGAATTAGAATATACATGTATATATTTCAAATATGTATATGTATATGTATATATATGCCAATAATAAAATAAATAAATTATATATGCATAAATAAATCATTATGATTATAATACAATATAAATTACATATAATCACATCAAGATTAAGCTGAATCTGTATTTGGAAAGACTTATTTTAAAAGTTCTGACTCAGACTCCGACCCGGTAATCAAGTGAGGCATTTCCTCATCTAATTAATTATAGAATAATGTTTGAAGTGTAAATTTATGATGAAATTTCTTGGAATTATATGCTAATAATTATAAATTTTAAAATTTTTATTTTTATTTGTTTTGGGTTGCCGGCAGACTAACCGGTAGCCTAATCGGCACGCCGGCAGCCACCAGTAGCGAGCCGCGACTCTCCCGGATTCGTATAAATAGAACCTTTCCTCTTTTAACTTTATTTTTCACTTCAATAAACCCAAGATTTTGTCTCTAAGCCTTCTAGAGTCTTCATCAAGATTTGATCTCCAAAACTCTTGGTAAGTTTCCTTCTTAAGATTTGCATTCTTAGATCTTTAATACTTCTTGCTTAGATTTCTTTAAGCCCTAGAATTGTAACAGCCTGAACCGCTTGAAAAGATATTTAAGAATTTTTATTTATTTTCCTTAAATACTATCTAAGTTTATCTGCCAAGTCAATTTCCAATCTGAGAATATCCGATCATATAATATTCGTAATAGCTGTTGTATGATTTGATATTTTTTTATGGTCCTGTTGTGTGCGTGCTAGTGACTCTTGAGTAAGTGAAACCAATGGTCTGGATGGAATAGGAAAATGGAGGAAACATGGATTT
>JAUPMG010268727.1:0-19599 GCA_031762675.1 Pachysandra terminalis
GGGGGGGTAGTGGGATGGTGGTTTTTTTTATGATGATGATGATAGTGATGATGGTGGTGATGATGATGATTACAAGGATAGGGGGCACAAGCGGTGGTGGTGGTGGTGGTAGTGCAGGTGGAGCTGAGGCAGGTAGTCAGATGCCGCTTATGAGCCCTTTCACTGGGGAGTCCTAGTTTGATTATGCTACACAGGATTCGAGCCATGGTGCTAGCCCCCCACGTGGTGGCAATGATAGCCAGAGGAAGGAGAAGGGGAAGAGGAAGCAGAAGAAGCAGTTAGGATCACATGAGGAGACTTCTATATCCCATAGTTTTGGATCTATGGATGTCAGACATGGGCAGCAGGTCTCATCTTCAACCGAGTCTTATCATGGAAGACATGGACAGTACACTGGAGGATACTACCCTGGAGCTAGAGGTTATGACCCTAGTGTCAGAGGATATTATCCATATGGACACGGAGAACAGTTCCCTGGTGCTGGAGCTCCGATTGGAGGGGGATATGGGACATCTCAGAGTTATGGTACAGAGGATTCCGTTGCCTAAGTTGCCTTATATGCCCACGACACTGTAGATTCTAGTGGAGGGGGATACCCATACTCCCCACCCCCAGGATATGATCCACAGACATATCCCTATCCACCTTCTACTGTTACAATTGTGAATACTCATTATCCCCAGTATCCACCCATAGGGATACTTATGCAGATGAGTATTGATGATTACCACAGATATGTCAATCAGTATATGCAGTGGTATCATCAACTTATGAGCTGGCCACAATATTGTAACTATGTGGAGAGTGCATATTATGGTAATAGTCAGCACAGAGATGATGGCAATGATTCCGAGCCTTCACGACATTCATTGTGTTAAATCATTATTGTATTTGACTATTTGTGACTTGTCGGTCATTGAATATCTACTTTTTTTGTTTTCTTTATGATCATTTATATTATGTCATATTATTTATATTACGCTTTGTTGAATGAATGTTAGTTGTTTACATTACAATTTATGTTTTATGTGTTGTTTTCAACATATTATGGTGTATTCTAGTGTATTTATGTATTATTTAGACATAATCTAAGGTTTCATTTTTTTAAAAATGCATTTGGGGTGAATTTCCCCATTTTTCTGAAATCTGGACGAAATTTCCCCCATGTCGGCGATCAAGTTTAAGAGGAAATTTCCATTTTTTCACCTTCAGACATTTCCCTCATGTCAGCGACATGTTGCCGACATATCACTTGTCAGTCTTAGCGACATGACCAGCGACATCGCCATTTAAAACCTTGATTTTCACGTTTATGTTTATCGAAGATCAATATCAAGTCCATCAATTTTGTTTTGAGTTGCTATATCTTCTGTGTATTGAAAGTGCCAAGCCCAAATAAGGACCTAAATCAATTATGAAGGATTTTAGACCTGCTATGATGTATATAGAGCAAATTGTTCAGCAACTAAGAAGTAAAATATTCATTAGACAAGCTTGCCTGAGATTTAGGATGTTGAGATGGAGGTATAGAAAGACCAAGAAAGATAAGGTAATGAACGAACATATTCAAGAGAAACTGAACTTTATATTGTTTAGGAATGTAACATAGAGACTAGTGGAGGCACTTATGAGAATCTACTAGATGGTAGAAGTTGAAGGATCAAAAAGGGATAGAGGAAGATCAAAAATAACCTCGATGGAGTGTGTCCAATATTAGTTTAAGGCACATTATCTAACTACAGATTATGGTTCTTGACAGATTATTATGGCCAACAGGATACACATTGCCAACTATTAGTTCAATGAGAGAAGCTAATGGTCCTCTTGTTCCTTATACCCTCTAAGGAACAAAATCAGAAACCTAAAGAATAATAGGTAAATCTAAATTCCACAGTTGTACAAATCTTTCCATTTCAAAATTCAATCCAATCCATATATTTGTATAGCTATTAGTCAATCACAGACATCTCTAACTTGATTATCAAGTGGGGTTGCAATTGCATACAGCAGAAATGACATACTTCAATAAATTACATGGAACAATGAAATCAGTTAATCAAAATCTTCACAATTATCAATCCTCGATCACATATCATGCGAGAATTTATTCATTAAAATCTCAAGCATTAGAACATGCAGCACCAAAAACCATAACAAAAATAAATACATAAAAAAGGTATCTTACGGGTAAACCATCTGTTGCACTGTGGGATCTTCCATCATTTTCTCCAAAGCTTCAACCGACAATCCAGAACTAGGTTTTCCTGCTCATGAATTTATAAACTTGCTCAAACTTTCTGGCCAACTATTATAGGAGAGTACCAGAATAAGAGGAAAACAAAGAAAGAAATGCTACTCAAATATAGATGAATTAGAACGATGAAACACAAACTGAGAGGTAAAATCGCATTTACCAGAAAATTGGCATCAAATTCTATGAATAATACCAACATGTTTTACCAATAATATAATGATATCGCAAAAATGAATGTAACCAATAATAAATCTAAAACAGATAATGTCAAACCAAAATATACAATTAACAGTTTGATGTTATAATATGAAGAAAAATATAACCTAGCCTCAGCCAATCCTACTGGTCAACCTGAATGTCTACCCAAACATTGTCAAACAACACAACCTGGTGAGCAATGCTTCATCCATCTCAAGAAACCTTGCCCATGTTAGGGTTTCCAAGGACCTTGGTTCACTGGTGGTGCTTGAGTATAAATGTGTGCGAGTAATTCATAGGATGCCTTTGCTAGACCTGCTCTTTTTATTATGGTAGTTAACGTTTTCCTCTCTTGGAGCACATCAATGTGCACTTTACCAAATACCAATGAGTCAAAGGTTTGGAACAAATGCTCAAATATGATGTCCTCCCTCAAACTTAAAAGTTGGACATAACGAATTTATAGTCATTATCTTCCCACAACCCACACAGAGCTGAAAGTACTCCACCGCATTTTTTTACACCATCTTATGCCAAGAAGCAATCTAGAAATCTGTTATATAGAACTTGCAAGTAGTTGAACAGCAAGAATTTGATCTTAAAACCCTCTTCATCCTCTCAAGTACTAATAAGTCTAAGGGCATTTGGTTGGGATTCTAGATTCCGATTCCGGCTGTAATCAGATTATATAATCAAGGATAGATCATTTGAGAGGAAAATTCCGGGGTGATTAAAGAACCTGATCAGCTCTATAATCAGAATCCAATTTCAAGCAGATTTTCGGATTCTGGTTGGAGATCTCGATTTGGATTATGATGTGTGGATTAAAAAAAACAGAATAAAACTTTTTTTACATAGGTCTGGGTTGGAATGTCAAGGTCCATTTAACCCTGTGATCAATGTTAAACCGATCGAAGAATGATCGGATTGGGATGGGCCAGCTGGTTGACAACAATAACCCTTCAACTCGATCTAATTCCACCGATATTTGGATGGGCCCATCTAGCTTTATTTTCCTCTTGAACCCACATTCAACAAAACGCAGGGCCCCGAGCTCGGAGGTGTTTATGTTTGATGTCCTTGGATATTCCTATTTATGAGGTGTGGGTTAAACGGCCTATTATTACCAGATGGCTTAGACCTAATCCTGGTTGGGTTAAGCTCAATGTGGATGGCGCTTGTTGTATGATTCAGGTATTGAGGGTAGTTTGTATAATCCAAACTCAACCCAAACCAATGGGAATTTGAGCAAATGACTTTTTGATTAAACCCAATTTAATCAAAAAGTCATTTGCTCAAAATCCCAACCCAAAACCCACTTTAGGTGTAGGCAGATTTGGACGGATTAGTGGGTCGTATCACAAATTTCCAAAAATGGTTATATCGGTAATCAATTTCCAGAAACCTATGCATGCAAACAGGGTTTGGGTTATCTTAATCAATAATCAGAATCCGGATTTTAAAATCGAGAATGAGAAATAGAATCTCAATTATAGAATCCCAACCAAACACCCACTAATTTCTGCATCTATTGTACCATTGTACCTCAACCCACCATGTAACCGGGAACCCAAAAAAAAAAAAATTTCCCCACCATGGGGTGGTAGTAGAAGATATTCTAGATTTTAAGATTTAAGAAACCAATCAAGGAAAGCTTCCCGCTTCAGCGCTCAATGATATTCAAGGAACTCAAGCTCGACCTAATGTCATGTTCTCTGTTGTCGATCTGTTATTGTATTCGGATTAACAATCGATTTAACGAGTCAACCATATCATGTAGTTACACCATGTTCCCTAATAACCTTTCAATCCGGTCGAGGGCGTCTGGCAGTTCATTTTTTAAGCCTATTCCACGATTTAAAATATCCCAACACACCCTAATGGGTCAACATAAATCAAAGGGAAGAATTTGATTTTACAAAATATACCTCGAGATCATTGAATGTCGCAAAATATGCAATGTATCGCCCTTTTGTAGTGTATTCTGTTCAACAAAAGAAATATATCGACCACAATAAGGGAGATTTCCTCATTTCAACCGAAAAGCAATGATGTGGAACGGTAAATAAGATTTAGGACTTTTGGTAATCTTAGGAAAGTAATGAAGGTTAAGGAAGCAATTTTCAAAGGGTGAAGTTGAAGGCAAGAGTGAACCTTCTTCTATGATATCAAGTTTGAAGTTGCAGATGGGGAATGGAAGATGTATTCAGTTTAAGGAGGACGACTAGTGCAGGGTGGGTAGACTTAGTGAAAAGGTTGTTAAAATGCCTAGGCAAAGCTAAGCAATAGACCTGTCTATAACCTAGGTGATTAGGCGACCATTTAGGCGAATCATCCTGGAGCAATTTGTTTTACGTGATACTTAAGTACTTTACAACAAGTCAAACAATGACAAATGCAACAATTTTATAAACAAAATGATCAATGTGACATGTTTCAAAGCAACATAGCTTAATGGACTATCAACAACATATTAAATATGAGGAACTTAGAAGTAAATGAACTCCAACTAAAAATCAAGTGAAAGAATTATAAAAACTTGATTTGACGATTAAATAATATAACAGCCAGAAAGTAAGATTTCTTGCATGCGTTTATAGGAAGGGAATGCATTTGATTTTAGTGCTTACATGACCAAGAAACATATTAATTAATCACAATGCATCATATTAAGAAGAAGCACCAATAGATTTAATCAAATAATAAAATTTAGAAATGCAAAACCCATTAACATAGTAAATAAAATAACAAAAGAGATTGAAATTAGGGAAATGAAGGTAGGATTTCAGAGATTCAAGTACTTATAAAAAATGTAAAACAAAATGTTAACAATAGAGAAAGAGGGAGAGGAGGTTGGAAAGTAATCGTAAAAAAAGAATAAAGAGTCAGTTAGTATGGCTTATTATGGAGGTGGGGGAGAGGAAGGAGGACAAGGTGAGAGGAAGCTTCCTGTAAAAATTAAAAAATATATTTTAAAAAATTAAAAAAAAAAAAATTGCCAAGAGGTCACTTGAGTAGTGATCAATGTTTGACCACAAAGAGAGTGAATGCTTAGTGCAAAATCATGCCAAGCCAATCACCTAGTTTCCTAAACAATGACCTATATTTCAAGCCCGCCTAGGCAATGCTGGCCTATGCGAGCATCGACTAGGTCATCAAATAACACCTAGTCTCCTAGGCTACTGCCATTAACAACACTGCTTTATGACTCTTGTCCTAGGTCTATTGGCAGACCACCCCAAGAATCATCTCATTCATCACTTCTTGAGAGGAGAAGAGAAAGAATTATTCGGTTTACTTTATTTCCCAAAACCCTTCTATAGAATTGAAGGAATGTGGCGACCTCTCAATACTAAAGGCAGTAAAAATAGAGGAAAGAGAGAATAGGGGGTGACAAGAACTGTAGCATTTCACACACCTCTTTTTGAATCCTTAAGGAAATATTTAAGTAAAGGTGTGAGCATCTAGAATTATACGATTCCCCAAGAGATGGTTTTCTAGTGTCCAGTTTGAACCATGGTTCAAAATATCGTACCGAGGTAGCGTATTGGACAATCCGAAAATTGATACGTATCAAGCATCATATCAGATACGCATGGATACACTGTAAAAATCATGGATACAATAGATACACAAGAAAAATGGTGGATACATAAAACAAGACCCAATTTTATGTGAAGATAAGGCAAAAATATGATAAATTAACATGTTTTTGATATGACACACCCAAATATATAATATAAATTAACGGCGAAACCAACAGTTATGTGGGCTGTATGGAACTTAAAAAAAATTAATAAGTGCAAAGGAAAGCTATACTATATCGCATAAACTAATAAAACATAAAAAAAAAATCATTTATATGCGATGGAATGATATATATATAAAATATGTATATATTAACAAAATTACAAATTCATAATATTGTTATAGGATAATAGTTTATTTTTAAGATACAAATCATGCATAAAAACCAAATCTAAGATGACACTGTGTATTGTTTATCTTAAAATTTTAAAAAATAAACATAAAATTAAAAGATATGAAATTAAATAAATTACATATGTAAAATTAATTAAATAAATTATATATAATACTCAGCGTCTATATCTATAAATATTATAATTGTATGTAATGTATATATATTTGTATGTATAGTAATATAAAATTAAAATATTTGTAGACATAAATATGTGTACCTTATAAATGAGCATATATATATATATTACATATATTATTCACACATTTACACATAAATATTATTATTATATGCAAAGTATATCATCATCACCATCATATTCCTTATCCCAACTAGTTGGGGTCGATAAGGGGTCGACAACAAGAATACTGTTCCTCCATCTCAATCTATCAAAAACCGTATCTTCAATCAAATTATGAGTATGCAAATCCTTTTTCATTATCTCAATCCAAATTCTTTAAGGTCTTCCTCTCCCTCTTAGAACCTTCATTGATTTCTCTCTCACACCTCACAGCTGCTTCTTTAGATCTTCGCTTTACATACCCAAACCATCTTAACCTACTTTCCTTTATCTTATCTCCTAATTGAGCCACACCCAAACAACCTCGAATATGTTCATTCCTTACCTTATCTTTTTTAGTCTTCCCACACATCCATCTCAACATTCTCATCTCAGTAACGTTCATTCTATGCATATGTTTCCTCATTGTTGCCCAACATTCTGATCCATACATCATAACAGGCCTAGTGGCTGTCCTATAAAATTTTCCTTTTCATTTGAGCGGAGCACGTCGATCGCACAACACTCTATAAGCACTCCTCTACCAAAGCCATCTCTAGTTCTAATTCTATGAGCAATATCCTCATCAATATTTCACTTTTCATGGATAATCAATCCTAAATAACGAAATTGATTGCATTTAGGGATCGTTTGATTTTCAATTCTTACTATTACTTAACCTCTACTATTGTTTAAACTAAAGTTACATTCCATGTATTCAGTCTTTGTTCGACTTATTTTAAATCCTTTTGATTCTAATGTCTCCCTCCATAACTTTAATTTTTCATTTACTCGCTCTCTAGTTTGGTCTACTAGAACTACATCATCTGCAAGAAGCATACACCATGGCACCTCTTCTTGAAAACGAGTAGTTAATTCATCAATAATTCAAGCAAAAAGATAGGGACTCATAGCTGAACCTTGATGTATATATTTGTAAATATAAATATGCATACCTTATATATGTGCATATGTATGTATATACATACACATTCAAACACACACACACACACATATATATACATGTATTTTGCATATAAGCTAATTTAAATTATATGTAAATGGATTATATATGTGCATTTTGTACCCCGGTGACATACCAAAACACAACGTTTTAAGTTTTAAGGGATTCTTAAGAGCCCACTGGCTTATATATCTGTATTCAGTACACTGAAAATGCACCAAATCACAAAGTTTTAAGTTTTGAAGCTTCTTAAGATCCCATTGGTTTATATGTGCATTCAATACACTGGCGATGTATTGAATATTTGAATCACAACTTAAGGGCTTCTTAAAGCCCATTCCTTATTCACCAAAAAGAAGAAGAAGAGGAAGAAAGCTCTCTCTCTCTCTCTCTCTCTCTCTCTCTCTCTCTCTCTCTCTCTCTCTCTCTCTCTCTCCCTCTCTGTTCTTCTTTTTTTAATTATTATCAATTTGTATTAACTGTATCAGTCAATACAGTGTTTTTTTTTTTTTTGAAATATTGTAGCCTACCTTGAGGTATCATACCAATATGGTTGATACACGATACATATTGACCGTATCGCAAGATATTTTAAACCATGGTTACTTCATTGTTGTATTTTCTCTTTTTATTTTATTTTTGCAACAGCTTCCATTTAAAAACCATCAGCTTTTCCTACATCACGAGAAGTGGATTCTCCTCACTCGAACTGGAGCAGCAATGAGCTTTTCTTAGTTTGCAAATTTACTGGGGGAAAATTACCTTCCGATGCTTAGTTTTGAAGTTTTAGACTTCCCACTACTTCAAAGTTTACAAATTATCTTGAACTGCCTCGTTGTAAACGGCGGTTAGAAGTATAAAATAATTTTATTTACAAGACAAAAAGGCCCACATTCAAAAAGCTTTTGAGGAACCATGACCAAGTGACCAACAAAACTAAAAATATAAAAAGCTTTCAGCGACCCCATTTTGGATATCTCGAGCTGTTGCTCATGAACGAACTCGAGAGAATGATTTTGTGCATTTCCATGATCCACCGTGGTCCCAACAATAATAGCATCTAACAGTTCAGAATAATCTTTTGGACGTTGAACCTCACAAAGCTTAGAAAAGGAAGATGAAGAAGAACGAAATCCTCCAGTACTGGAATAAAACTGACTCAGTTGCACGTCTTTGAATAGCAAGATCGTCTCTTTGCACTATCTTTGACCTTCCTGAAGTACTGGATATAAAGACTCATTAAGCTCTCTAATTGATAATGTTAATTCTGCAGGTATAAATGCTAGTGTCTTCATATCAAACAGCTCTTTCTTAAGAGTTTCTTCTGCAAAGCTCATTTCCTGCAGTTTTTATCAGTCTAAAGAACAGCCAAGCAATCCTTGAGTATATCAAGACAAACTCTAACCCAAGAGCAAACTTAGAATTTCAGAAAACAGTTGTTGGTAAAAAACCAGCACCGACTGTAGCTAGTTACAGTCTAGAGGTCAATCTCCAAGCTACCCCATTGTCCTGAAGCCTGATGTAATGGCTCCTCATGCCCTAGTTTTAGCATCGTGGGCTAAAAGTAGTCCAATAAGAGACCTTAGATCACAGAAACTGTTTAGTAGCTTCAATCTTATATCAGGAACTTCCATGTCTTGTCCTCATGCCGCCGGAGTTGCTGCTCTTCTCAACGCACACCCAGAATGGAGCCCTGCAGCCATTGGGTCAACCATGATGACCACAGCCGATTCATTTGATAATAATCTCTGCCCCATTAAAGATACTGAGGATAGTAACCAACCTGCAAGTCCTCTAGCCATGGGAGCTGACATATCAACCCCAATAAGGCACTGAACCCCGGGCTCAACTACGATGCAACTGCAGAAGACTACATGAACCTCCTTTGCGCTCTAAACTACACTGCTAATCAAAATAAGGTCATTACAAGATCTTCTGCTTACAATTGTTCGAGCTCGAGCACATGTTTGCATCTCAATTACCCATCTTTCATTGCCTACTTCAATGATAATGATTCAAATCAAGATACCAAAGTCATGCCCATACTTCCATCAACTGAATCAGTTTTATTCCAGTACTGGAGGATCCTGTTCTTCTTCATCTTCCTTTTGTAAGCTTTGTGAGGTTCAACGACCAAAAGATAATTCGGAACTGTTAGATGCCATTGTTGTTGGCATTGTGACGGATCATGGAAATGCACAAAATCACTCTCTCGGGTTCGTTCTTGAGCAACAACTTGAGATATCCAAAATGGGGTCGCTGTAATTTGAATTTCATGAATGGACAAAATGAGGTCGCTGAAAGCTTTTCATATTCTTAGTTTTGTTGGTCAATTGGTCATGGTTCCTCAAAAACTTTTTAAATGGTGGCCTTTTTGTCTTTTAAATAAAATTATTACAACGAGGCAATTCAAGGTAATTAGTAAACTTTGAAGTAATGGGAAGTCTAAAACATTAAAACCAAGCAACTGAAGGTAATTTTCCCATTTGCTAGAGCGTTAGCCTCATCAGGAATGTCATCTTTTCTAGAAAACCAATAAAGTCTTCATAGGATCCTGCCAAAATGACGTTCTTTAACCTGGATGGCTATTTTAATTAAGGTTCTAACAATTTTATCATCTCATTAGCAAGAAACGTACTATACCAATTATGTATCAAGTGCTATACCCAATTGATTTATCATGTGCAAAGGTCACAAAAAATTCGTGAACCATTTGTTAATTTATTGCCCCATTATTCTCCTCTCTGCTGGAAGCAAACAATAATTTCTTGAAAATCTTCGTACTTTATTGACAACTTTCAAGCAATTAATAAAAGTTATTAGACCATTTCATTTTATTTAGTTATGTCAAATGCCTCCTAAACATATCTTACTCTATTCAAGATAACAAACTGGACCAGACCAAGCTTTTTATGGTACAGTTGGTGTGATTCCTAAGAGTTATCATTTTTCTAATCTATAATTTGTTACTAGGGACTAGCAGATTACTTTTCAGAATTGTCGGATCAACAGTTCCAACAAGGTTACGAAATGAACTAACACTGATTCTCTTTTAACATACAATGTTTACAAATACTATAATATGTTCCTACACCTTATATTTTCGTTAATTACATTTATTAATAGTGACAAATAGATTTCGTTCAACATTTTTGTACCTAGTTCGGCACCCAATGCAGTATTGGTTAAGAAAAGGAGGAAGAAAAAAAAGAGTTTCCAATGGTTTGAAACAGTAAGAGAGAAAAATGATCATACTTTAAATCTGCCAATAACAAGACATTACAAAGCAAATGACCACTTTAGCTATACAGCCCAATCTCCAGTTTATCAAGGGAATCCTTATATACATGGATCACCCTGTGTAAGAACTCTACATGAACTTAACTAACCCCTAATAGTACCATTAAGCACAAAGGATAAGACATTGAGCAACCATCCCTTGATCCATTTTCACTATCTCAATCCAAAGCTTTCCAGTCCAAGACCGCAACTATGAGACCCTATCATATGCTGTTTCAAGATTCAACTAACAACCAAGAACGCCCGCCATCCTGGATCTCCTTCACTCCACACATTCATTGGCGATCAGCACACTAATCCAAAATTTGTCTTCCTTGAATAAATGCACTTTGATGCTTTAATACTACCCAATTCAAGACCACTTTTAATATATTGAACAGGACCTTAGTTATGATTTTGTATAAACTTTCTGATCAGACAAGTTGGCATATAGTCCTTTATCTCTCTTTGCCCCATTTTTGTTGGGAAACATCACAATGAATGTTGCATTTGTTACCTTATTGATCTCTCTATCGTCATGAAATTACAGAAAAACCTCCAACAAATCATATTTAATGGTGAAAGAAAATCATTGTGAAAGAAAACCATTGTGAAACCATTAAGGCCTGGTGCAATAACCACATATTTTCAAATCAAAACGGGGAGGAACCTCTTTAAATCTCCTATGTTGAAATCAAAATCAGGGTGTGATCTGATGCCGGCCTGGGAAAACCTGTTAAATTATGAAATTAAATTTTGAATCCCACTCTGGGGATGCTAAAAAACTGTCTACTCTGCACATGGGGATAGCTCTCATTTTTTGACCACATAATTTCTCCATCTCGAAGAGAATACTCAACCAATGCAATGTCCTTGATGAACTCTGAGAAATTCCACATGCTTACATTTATTCCCCCCTCTTCTTGTCCTGTGAGCAATGGATCACATTAAAATTGCCCATCAAAACCCACGGTACACCTTCCTCCCCATGAATTCCTCTCACATCGTATCAATGCCAATCAAAACCCACGGTACTCCTTCCTCCCCATGAATTCCTCTCAAACCCTATCAAATACTCTCTCTGAGTAGACCATTACATACTATCATTCCGTCCCAGTTGTTGCTTTATTACAATTGCACTCCATACACTCATTGTTTATTTGAGTTAAACATCATTAGGTACAACATTTCAAATCAAGTTCAGGGCGTTTGAAAGCAACTAAGAAAAGATGGAAAACATGTTGGGAAGTTTGAACGAAGTGCTCAATGCAGATCACCTGATTAGTAAAGGTTGGATAACGCCCAAAACATGTGTCCCGTGGAAGGAAGGTATTGAAAGTATGGCTCGTTTGTTAATTCATTGCAAATAGCAGTGAGAGATTGGGAGTTTTGTTGTTCTGTATGTCCTAGGCTTTTACTCGTGAATTCAGTTTTTCCAGGTACACATCTCTTTTAAGACACAGGTCTCCTTGCTTTGAAGATGGTCTCATTTGTAATCTAATATGGACCTTAGAAGGAAAGAAACAAGAAAATTTCTTAGGACAAAAGTAGCACTTTATCTAATCAATTGTGATTACACTGGTAATATTTGTTTCAGTGAGTTGCTGTCCTCCCAGAATTCTCCAGTCTTTTCTTCATCAGCTGGCATGTAGCAGACAGGTATTTCTAGGGAAGTGATTATTGTATTGGCCTTCCACACCTTTTTATATATCACGCACACATATGAGTGGTAGTATCCTAGTCTCCATTTTTATTTATTTATTTGTTTTAATTTTTTTTTTCGGTGGGTTGAAGCAAAACAATGGTATCGGTCTGCACAAATATGTCAAATCATCTCTTTCTAAGGAAGTTATTTAGGTTAGGATGTGAGATGTGAAGGATTTAGGATTTTTTTGATTTAAGGTTTATATTTTAACATTTAGGGTTTTGGTTTCAGGGTATATGCATTAACTGTTTAAGAAGTTAGGTTTTTGGCTTTAAGAATCCAGGTTAGGGTTTGAAGACTTACTTTTAGGATCCTGTAGACTTATTTTTAGGGTTTTCAGGGCTGCAAATTGACTACAGGCTTGTCACCCTAATGCTCGACCTTGAACATTCCAGCTTGCGGATAGTACCAAATGCCTTCCAAGTTGTGGGCAGGTACAAGTGTCAATCCATATCACTAGCCTATCTACAAGTTCAAACATGGGCCTGCTTGGCCTGTGAATAGTAATTGAGCCAAGATTTTGATATGCAGATTCAAGTAAAGACCCAAAATCAGGCCCAAACCAAATGGTTGATACAATAATAGCCATTGATCATGATGACTGCCCAAACTGTAGATCCAATAATTCCAATGAGATCGAGAACCGGTCCAATACCACCTCGAAGTAGATCATACGGTAGTTGTACGATCCACAACCAAAATCAGTGGCATGATTTCTTTTTTTTTTGTGAAAGTCCCAGGTAATAACCCACAGTGGCATGATTTCTCTGATACTAATATAACGCATATTGTACAATGAACATAGTGATTTATGATGAAATCAACTTCCTGGACCAAATCAAACATTCGGCATAGTATACCAATCACTCAATAGTCATTATGCCTGCATGATCAAGAAAAGTGATGGCCTTAATCATCTAAGAATCTAATATATCATAAAATTCTAGCTAGCAACCCCTTAATGAAGTGCTAAGGTATGGTGAGGATTTAGGTTTTAAATATCGGTTTTGAGGGGGATCGATACAAACCTAATGGTAAAGGTATTGGCCAATACATGTCAAATTGCCTTGATTTTCTATTGGTATTGACCAAAATTCAATATGTTATCAGTGTTGTATGGACTGATACCAATACAAAAGTGATACTATAAACCTTGGTGAGGATAATATCAAAGTTGATCCCTCAATAACTCAGTAGTGAAGAAACAAATTGGGCACTACAGTCTACAGTGTTATCATTCTCAGTACACCCATAGTGAGAGGGGGGAGAGCAGTGCTTTAAATGCCATGACATGTCGCCATGTTACCATTCTCAGTACACCCATAGAGAGCGGGGAGTATTTTAAATGTCACGATATGTCCCTATTTTTGAAAGAGGCAACACGACATACAGGCAAAAGTCTCTTCAACGATTTTTTTTACCATGTCCTCAACATGTCGTCGCAACACTTCACGACATGTCGGCAACATATGAGGAACATGGTGAAAACAAAACAAAAATTGAAGAAAAAGTGAAAATCGGTTGGTTTTTTAATGAAACTTTGTAGCAGTCTAATTTAAAGCTAGATACATTTGAATAACTAAAATATGACCAAAAATGCTATATAGTGAATGACAAATAATTGGGGAGATACAGTTGCGTACCGGCATGAGAAAAAATGGGAAAATATCCACAAGGATAATCTTCTCTCTCTCACACACACACACATCAACTTTTACCTATCCATAGCAGGTTCTCGCCTTTTTAAAAAAAAAAAGTCCAACTAATACGATAAAAAGGCCCCTCCTTGTGACATCTATATTTAGAACAGACAGACAGCACCGGGCTTACAGTCCCACATTAGATTCAAAGCAGAATTAGTATTTGGATCAATTGTACTGAATTTTTCAGCATTTATTAACAGACTTTCTAACTATACGCTGCAGAAAACCATCCCAGGCACCTTAAACATTTTGTATCGTTCTTCTTTTTCATTTATAGCACCAACTTTCGTCAAAAGGAAGCATAAATTTCTATAATTACAATAAGATTATAGTATAATATTTATTAGTATAGCAGGCAGTACCTATAAGGATATCATATGACCAGAAAAAGTCATTGATACGGGAGAACCTAATTACAAACAGGAAACCAACGGTGAAAAAGAATTTATGCATATGAACCATTACACTAGTATCAAAACTATTGACCATGTGAAAACTATAACTGAGATATTTGTTCAAAGAGAACACTACTAAATGCAATTGGTTTATTTACTCACGTGTGGATGATCCATAACTGAAAGCACTTTGGTCCTGCTGGGATGCAGCTCCATTTTGAGAAACCTTCATAAAATGTTCATAATAATTCAAACTATAAGCATGACCTTAAAGCGCTACTTTCTCTCTTCTGATAACCCAATGGCCTACACTTACCTCTTCAACAAATTGATTATCTTTGGATGGACTTGTCAGAGTCGTTTCTTTAGAATTCTCAAAGGGAGATTTTTGCAGCATTTCTTCCGGAGAGACATCTACAAAAGCTGCATATAAATCCACAAGAATCACAAACGAAGATTCATTCAATATTAGCTTGAAAGAAATGCATGGCAGACAGTAACAAGCTCAATAGACTGAAAATCTCACACCAATCATCACACCAGATATTATCATTTTCTACAAGAATATACAATATCATTTGAAATGAAATCAAAAACTAGACAAGATATAAGCTAGTCATTCTAAAGATATCTTATTTTCCAGTTAAAAGATTATTTAAAGCTTTAGTACCAAGTCATAATTTAGAAAAATGATTCATTTCAGCACTTTAGCAAGATATATTGTTTCAGTGGCTCCACGCACTTCCACATGCACATAAATGCACATGCATACCCACAAACACATACGCACATACACCACGTGAGCCCATTCATGCATAAACATGCAAACACAGCCAAGGATGCACACTCATGCAACCACAAGCCTGCAAGCGCACACCATATGCTTTCGATCAATATATCCATCAAAGCTCAAAATACACATTACCTCATCCATATGCACTCCCTCTACCGTCCCACATCTAGTCTAATTTTCAAGTTCTCCATTGATTATTCAAAACACAACATCAACACCAAATAACCAAAAGTTAGGATGTCAAATTTTGACAATAAATAATGGTCGAGGCTCCTCCTCCAACCAAAAAGACAGAAAATGCTGAATGATAAACTCTGTTTCTCTAATTGAAAAACTAGGTTAAGTTTAGATTATCAACATAAAGAATCAAACCTGAGGTGCTTAAGCTTAATGTGCTCAATCTTAGGTTAAAGGTAACAAAAAATAAAATAATTCTGTTCTTTCTTCCCTAATCAACTCTAATCATTAAGCATATTCACTTTCCCTTCAGGTCAATTCATTGGCTTAAAACTGTGAAACCTAACAAGATGGATCAAATCGATATAAGAGCCTTCCTTAGAGGCTGAACCACCCTTATTCAAATTTAACATACGGATGAAACTACCTTATCCATATTATGGACACAGAGATCTAGTTCTCAGTTAGATGAGGGGAGAAGACCAAAAACCATAGCCAAACCATAACTGACCCAAGTCCAATATACAAACAAAAGTTTCTCAGCCATAGGCAAGGCCTGTCAGAACCCGCTCAAGCCCTTCCACAAAATACGGAATACAGTTGTCATTACGATCTTGTGAGTCATGACCAACTTGGAAAGAGATCAGCTACTTATATTCTCCAAGTAGGGGGCAAACTTGAAGGAATACTATGATCGAGTCCATGCTTTATTCAAATCAAAATCAAGTAGCCATATCCCTTGCAAGGATGAAGAATTCAATAATATGTATAACATTGAGATGTTCTTCTATGCCTATATCTTGAATTTAGGTTTATTGTAACAGTAGCAAATTTCCCACAAGTTAATCTCATTTACTTGTGGTCAACTCAAAAGGAGGTCAGACAATTAAATAGAGCAGATATCAACCCAAGCTCTAATCAACTCCAAGCTTTATTGGATCCAAAGAATAATGTGTTCATATCTCTCACAAGAAATGAAGGGTTTCTGATCTTTATAACAATGACATGTGCTTCTACACCTAGAGCATTAATTTGGTTTATTTTAGTAGTAGCCATTTCTAAACAAATATAGTGCCCTCCCTTTGACTCTTTCAACTTGAGGGCAAGTCAATCCAACACTGTAATACATACACAACGGCATTATTGTCAATTTAAAAGATACATATACTTGTATAAGTCGAAGAGATGTAGCAATCTCATGACTTTCTCGCATGTCCCTTATAAATTCTTCTTAATCTCATGACTTTCTCTCATGTCCCTTATAAATTCTTCTTAATCTCATGACTTTCTCTCATGTCGCTTACAAAGGTCTTCCTTCTCTTCGCTTCTTCTTTCCCACTTCTTATTACCACTAGCATCAACTATGGTTCAAAATATCGTATCGAGGTAGCAGATCAATCTGTCCAAAATCAATACGTATTGCGATACATATTGGATATGCGTTGAAACGCCGTAAATTTATGGATAAGGTGGATACACATGGAAACTCGTGAATACTTAAAAACAAGACTCATTTAGATGCAAAAATGAGTTAACATGAATTTCATATCATACACCCAAAAACAATATATATTAATGTAGAAACAAAACAGCATGTGCGCTGATACACGAAACTTCACCCAAAATAAAATAAAATAAAAAAAACTTGATTCAATGTATAGAAAATTTATAATATATTGCCTAGACTAATAAAACACAAAGTATACCATTCATATCACGTTGAATATAATAGTTACCTATAAGGAACAAGTTTTATAGGTAATAAAACTTGTTCCTTTTTATTTTATGATTTTTCTAAAGCATTTTCAGTTCTTTTCTTGAGGTTTGAAACTATGCATATATGTCTTGAAAACCTTAAGAAAAATCATAAAACAAAAAGGAACAAGTTTTATTACCTAAAAATGCATACTTACAAATAAAGAGCCTTCTCATTCGACAGCTTTCAGATAACGAAAATAGCAAATGAAAGGAGAAGAAGAAGAAGAAGAAAAAGAATATTAGCCCATCCAAATAGCTCCCTCCCTCCCTCCCTCCCTCCCTCCCATTTTCTTTTTCCTTTTTTGAAATAAGGTTAGTGATTGAAGGTATCTTACTTGTGACTTATTTATTTATTGTTATTTCCTTTTTTTCTTTTATTTACTAACTTTTTTGATAATATCCAGCGTATCAAGACACTATCGGCAACCTATTGATAACATACCAACCTCTACAATGTAAAAAATTGCATATTATATCATAAATGCCAGTAGCATGTCAATACGGCCAATACACAATATGTATCAACTGGATTGACCAATACGGCACAATGTTTTAAACCCTCGTAACAACAAATGTTATTAAAGGCTCCTAGGTGTTTCTTCAGAGGGTGAGACGATGGTCGCCTAGGTAGAGTCTGCCTAGGCGAGCACCTAGAATCCTAGGCAAAGGCAATAAAACAACCACCAAGTCACCTATTTGACTTGGTGGTCACCTAATTTAAACTACTAATTTTTTATTAAGTTAGAATAACATTAAATTTTTTAATATATTGCACATAGTATTACACATAATTTATATAATAATTTATAAGTTATTATCTATTTTAAATTTATCTACATAGTTATCTATTTTTTAATAAATTTCAAATTAGCAATTAGTTTTAAACCATTATCTTATCTCCCATTTTGAAACTTATCTATTAGTATGTGTGGTTTAATAATATATAATAGTTTATATATTATGTTAGTAAATCTTAGGATAATTTTTATAAGATAATTTTAATATAAAAGATAAGTTTAAATTTTAGGATAATATATAAGTTCCTAAAACGTATTTTAGTCACAAAAATGGACCAAGAAATAATTTTTTAAACAAAAAGAAGGTATGAAAATGTAGAAAGTAATAATGAATATTCTAATTCTGTAATGTTTTGTGTTACATTATCTTAACAAAATGAGCTAATTCTAATTTTATATAACTAATTATAAACTAATACATACTAAATTTAACAACCATCAAAAAATACACACCATATTTAACACCAAGAGTTGCTGCCTCTCTCTCTCTCTCTCTCTCTCTCTCTCTCTCTCTCTCTCTACAGTACAATCGATCACTAATTGTAATCAAAAACTAAACAAAACAACCAAGAGAGAACATGGCACAAATGGATTAAACTAACAATACATGATACTATACTATTAGACCCCAGGGGCCTCAAAATCCCAAAACCCTAATCCCTAATCATCCTAAATCATCCAGACTATCCTCAATGGGTGACCCCGCAGCGAAGGAATCCCTAAGTACTCCTCTTCTAGCTCAAGTATATGCTGTCGTATTTGCTGACCGAGGAACATGGGAAAAAGAGATTCTACTCCCCAGACTAAGATGGCTTGCTAGATGCACAAGGTGAGTAAATCTATAAAGATATTGGCTAGTCTCTAATATCCAGGAGATCATTGAGAATGAATCTCCCTCCACCTCTAAAGTCTCCACATTTAACTTCCTTGCCTCCTACAATCCTGTTATCAAAACCCAAAGCTCCACTCTGGTAGAACACTCCAATCGGACCCAAGTACACAAGAATAATAAATCAATCTGAATCGTTGAATACCCCACCAATCCCAAAGTTCCCTGGATTACCTATAGAAGAGCCATCAAAATTGAGTTTGATAGATCCACTTTCCGGTGTGATCCAAACCATACTCTCTCTCCCCATTCCTCTCCCCTTTCTTCTATCGTTGTAATTTTTTTACATCAAACTAAAGCCAACCCTATTATTTCCCTTTTTTTTGCTAATTCTATTTTTCTGTTTTTTTCTGTAATTTAATTAATGAAAGCTTCAAATCAGGTTTTCATAATCCTTTAACCTGATATTTTAGATGGATTTTATTTCA